>CM019148.1:191760178-192000282 GCA_009733165.1 Naja naja | reverse complement strand
TGGATGCCATGCTTGTCAATCATATACCCCAGGAACTCAACTCTGTCTGTTTTGAGTGTGCATCTGTCTTCCTTGACTTTTAAACCCGCCTTTCTGAATCTGGTAAGGACTTCTCTGAGTCTTTCTTGAAGCTGAGTGTCATTTTCAGCAGAGATTAATACATCATCAAAATAAGGTACTACCCCTGGCAGTCCTTGCAACATTCTTTCCATAAGGCTCTGAAAAATGCCAGGTGCCACGCTTACTCCAAATTGTAGTCTTTACATTTGAAGGACCTCTATGGGTCACAATTGTTTGTGCCTCTGCAGTGGCATAATCAACTGTTAATTGTTGATAAGCCTGAGCCAAATCCAGTTTAGCAATACTGTACCCCTGCCAAGGGAATGGAGCAGATGATGACAACTGGTATAGGATAGGCTCTGTGCAGCGCATGGTTAAGTGTCCCCTTGTAGTCACCACAGATTCTCACTGACCCATTAGACTTGACTGGTGTGACTATGGGTGTTTCCCATCTGGAGTGGTCAGTAGGCTCTAAAACCCCTTGAGCAATGAGTTTATCTAACTGTGCATCAATTTTTTCCTTTAAAGCAAATGGGACCCTCCTGGGCTTTAAACGAATTGGGGCACCTTGGGGTCTAGGCTGAAAGCAATAGGGGTCCCCATATACTTGCCCAGTCCTTCGCTGAAGACCTCTGGAAACTCAGACTTCAAGGACTCTTCCCAGTCAGAACTGCTCACGTGATGGATGCCAGTCACCTCGATGCCAAGTGGCTTGAACCACTCAAGTCCCAGCAAGCTGGGCGATCCTTGTCCACGTGGTCAGGGCAAACGTTTGGTGTGGCCTTTAAACTGCACGTTGAAATCTCTCGCTCCAACTACTGGAATCTTGTTTCCTTGGTAGTCTTTGAGAGTCAGTGCTTGCTTCTGGAAATGCTTTTTCTGAATTTTGGGAAAGAGTCTGTGGATGGGTCCCATGACACCATAGATAAATAAGAGCCTGAGTCCACTTCCATTTGGCAAGGTCTTCCTTCAATAAACACCTTCACATGAACTTTTCTGCTTTTTAGGGTGAAGAATGACCAATAGTGATTGTTTGGTGTGTTTCACTCTTGCCATTTGCTTCTAAATTTCGCCCATTTTTTCAATGACATTGTTGGGCTTAAAGTCTCTATCAGGGAATTTCTTCCTAGCTGGTGGAGTTCTGGATGATTTGCAGACTCTGGCTATGACCCCGTTTCTCACAACGTAGGCAAATGGAGTCAAAGAACTTGCAATCAGTGCGGGGGTGGCCCCCCACAGCCTCTGCAATAGAACACTTGCCTGTTCTTCCCAGAGTCTTCTTTTCTTTTCCATTCTGAGTTTAAAAATCCCTCTTCTGCCTCACTGCCATCAGAATCAGAGTCTATTTGTTCGCAATGAGTAGATGTGGATTTATCCCCATCAGAATGGCTTGAGGCCTGGCTTGAAGCCTTGTTAATCTTTTTCATGGCCGCTGCTGAGGACTTGTGGCTTCCGCTGAAACAGCTTCTTCAATGGCCTCTTTAAACGTGGATCTAGGTTTCATTAATAGTTTGCTTTGTAAAACCTTATCCTTAAGGCCTAAAACAAACCGATCACGCATGGCCTCTTCTAAGTTGGTAAAGTCACAAGCACCCCAATGTCCCTTTAAACTGCCACGAAGTCATTAACATTCTCGCTATCCCTTGATCCCGACGGTAAAATTGTGTCTCTTAATGAGGCACGATACTTGTGGGGCGTAATGGGGCTCTCAAAAGTCTTTCTAAGTCGGGCCATTCCATTACTTCAGCTCTGCTGCTCCCGCCAACGCCTTCGCCATTTTGAAGACTGCCGGCCGCAGTGCGTGAGAAAGACCGCCTCTTCCGCTCTCGGGATGCGCGGATCGCTTCCCTCCAGGAACATGTGGAAACGATCCGCATACGATTCCCAGTCTTCCGTCGCCGGATCGAACGGTGCTGGGGGTGTTCAGCGCAGCCATCTCGCCAGTTGCTTGTTTGTCGCGTCGTCTTCTCTTCAGGGAAATCCCACCTCGTCGCCAGTGTTAAGTTTGCATGAAGAGTCAGACGCGAGGAGTTCCAGCAAAAGACTTTATTAGTGACTACAGCTCGAATTGACCCGTCCTGGCTTGGCTACGGCTGCTTCTTATAGCCTGCAGCCGTAGCTGCCAGCCAATGGGAGTGCAGGGATTCTTCCCGCACTATTTAAACCAATACCATTTGACATTTTACAAGAACAGTTCAAATAAACCAATAACATTCAAACCTACATACATAACAGAATGAATAAACATTGTGAGATTTTTCTTATTTTATAAAAAGAGTTACTAACACTAATCTCTTGAGGGGGTGGCTGATTCTTGGATCTCTGTATGAAAGCCTACAAAATAGTCAGAAGTATGATAAGCTGAAAATAGTTTGAGAGTTTTAGGTTGCAAAAAAGGAAATAACAAATAGGGACATATTTGGGATACAAAATACAGATCCATCAATCTTGTCCAGAACTACTTCTCCACTTCATTCTTTCATAAAGTTTGGGAGGTGAGAGTTTCAGGAAAGATAATCTGAATTTCACTTTTCTTTCAAATACAAAACTGCCATAGCATGATCACATTTCAATTGAGAGCTGAATCTTGAAAGAACTAAAGAATTTTTGAATACTCAAATTCACCCCTCCACATTTTCTTTCCCAGTTTGTGTATTTATTTTTGTATGAACATAAATCCTAACATTAGTTATAATTCTGAATTTTAACTCTTGCCATAATGTTTGGATTGTGGCAAAGAGCAATTGCTGCAAAGGATAAATCTAAATCCTGCTATGATTAATCCAGTGTTATATCTTTTTCCAACAATATGTTACAAAAATACAAACTGTTAAAATATATAAATTCTATCCATATTTAATTTATCAGAAATTTATGTCACAGAAGTTTGTAGGAAAGTCATGCTATTGTAAGCATCAAGGTCCTTTATTATTATATTCAAACTTTTTGGTATATTGTTTTTTTAAAATGTACACTAAGTTTTTTTTAAATAACTACTGCTATTTGACATTTTTAAGCTTGTTTTTTAAGATACCAGTTTTAGCATCAAAGAATTTTTCTAGCTGGTCTTTTGCCAACTTTTAGATTGAGAAGGATATTTTTCTAGCCCAGTTCAATATCATATTCCCCATCTTATTTCTCTAGAACTTTAGGGGGCACTCATGAGCTTCTTCATTTCTTCTGCATAAAAACCATGACAATTGTTTTATTATGTCCATTATGTACACTTCCTGTTCATGAGAAAAGATTTGCTTGAAAATGTATTTGTTTTAAAAGAGGGTGGAGTAGGTGCATAAAATGCTTTTCTTGCTATAACAAATTTCATGATAGAATACCATGGGGAAATTTTGGATAGAAAGCACCGATCAACACAACAAACTCTTGTATTTACTGATCTTTGCCTGGATTTTTATAGAAGGTACTAGAGATAGCTCTACATTTTGTAAGGAATAAGTATGTTTTGTTTTTTTTAAAAAAAAAGGATTACTGAAGGCACAGTAACCATTTGAAAGACCCACAATTAGTTTTAAAAATGGATGCTGTAATCAGAAATCCAAAATTGGATGCCACTGTAATCTACTGATCTCTCTGGGTAAGTTTTAACTTTGGGAAGTTTTCTTCGTACTTTTCAGTAAAAAGACAATACCATATTATTTGCACAAATGTTTTTTTCCTAACCCGTTGCAATGAATCAAAATCCTGTTGACATATAAAAGCATTTGAATATACAATTTCAAAAGTACACTTTGGGGTCAGGAAAATTAGTTATGAAGCCAAAGAACTTGGGCTCCCTTCTCTGACCTTTCTCAGAAATGATTTGGGTTTGGTTTTTTATCAGGTTTTAGCAGAGGCCTCAATTTTCCAGAATGCCAATGCACATTTATATTCCTTTTTCACAAAACTCAAAGGGGTGCATGTTGAGCAACGTCACAAACCAATACTTCATTGGAAACTGCTCCCAATAATTAGGAAATCATTTATAGTACCCCAAATTAGATAGATACCTATGTCACAAATAAATATATAAAAACACCTATTGATTCATATGAGTTTTTATTCTTTGAATCATGGCCAAACAGATCACTAGAATCCAGTGTCATCTAAGAATGTAAGAAGAATCAGAGCCAGAACTTTGTTTTCCAGGATCTCTTTCTTTAATAGCTTTTAGGAAGGCCACAAGCAAAAAATGGACAGTAACCTGTCCCTGCTGCTGATAAACCTGCCTCACCTGCTGAAAAGTAATACCAGACCATAAGTCTTATAATAATTATTCCACACAAATTGGTCTGTTATTCCTAAAACCATCTAAGCAACTGATCATTATTGGAGACTTGAAGGTTCTGAATGGGGATGGAAAGTTTGGTTGGCATTAACCCAAGTCTCCATCCCCATTCAAAACTTAGAGCCAAAATTCATCAAAGTAAGAATTTATTAGCGAAGTCATGTTGGCACATCTGGGGAAAACCCAAATCTGAATAACTGCATTTCCTCCCTCTACACTAAAACTCACACTCTGCCCCAATTTATGACTCTCAAGTCACACTTGCCAATCCACCTCAATTTTGAACTCCTGCCAATTCCAGCCACTCTCTTCCAAGCTCCAGCAACTTGTCCTTGATCTCTGGTGAAAGAATGTTGTTGTGGCTATTCTCCCTTCACTACTCTTCCATTCCCACAGCTTGCTCATTCACCACTGTGGCAACCCTGAATCTGAATCAAGATGGATCTGGGCCTGATAATAGGTCTTTACAGGGTAAGCTAACTGTTATGTATGTAGGTTTGAATGTCATTGGTTTAGTTTGAATTGTTCTTGTAAAATGTCAAATAAGATTGGTTTAAATAGTGCGGGAAAACCCTGCACTCTGATTGGCTGGCAACTACAGCTGCTGGCTATAAGAAGCAGCCGTAGCCCAGCCAAGACGGGTCCATTCGAGCTGTAGTCACTTAATAAATTCTTCACTGAAGCTCTTCATGTCTGACTCTTCATGCAAACTTAACACTGGCGATGAAGGTGGGATTCCCCTGAAGAAGAGATGACGCGGAAGACAAGCAGAAGAGCGAGATGGCTGCACTGAACACCCCCCCAGCCCCGTTTGATCCGGCGGCAGAAGATTGGGAATCATATGCGGATCGCTTCCAAATGTATTTGGAAGGAAATGACCTCGCCAACATCCCCGAGAAGCGGAAGAGGGTGGTATTTCTCACGCACTGCGGTCTGGCAGTCTTCAAGATGGTGAAGGCATTGGCAGGAGCTGCAGACTTGAAGGTAATGGAATGGCCTGATTTAGAAAAGCTTTTAAGAGCCCATTACGCCCCACAAGTATCGTGCCTCATTAAGAGACACGAGTTTTATCGTCGGGATCAAGGGGAAAGCGAAAATGTTAACGACTTTGTGGCAAGTTTAAGGGACATTGGGGGTGCTTGTGAGTTTACCAACTTAGAAGAGGCCATGCGTGAATGGTTTGTTCTAGGCCTTAAAGATAAGGTCTTACAGAGCAAATTACTAATGAAACCTAAGATCACGTTTAAGGAGGCCATAGAGGAAGCTGTTTCAGCGGAAGCAACCAAGTCCTCAGCAGCAGCCATGAAGAAAATTAACAAGGCCTCAAGCCATTCTGATGTGGAAAAGTCCACAACAACCCATTGTGAGCAAATAGATTCTGATTCAGACTGTAGTGAGGTGGAGGAAGGAATTTATAGACTCAGAATGGAGAAGAAAAGGAAAGACCTTGGAAGAAAGAGGCAATAATTTTATTGCAGAGGCTGTGGGGGGGGGGCACCCCCGCACTGAATGCAAGTTTTTAGATACCATCTGCCTACGTTGTGAGAAAAGAGGTCACCTAGCAAGAGTCTGCAAATCATCCAGAACTCCACCTAGTAGGAAGAAATTTCCTGAGAAAGAATTCAAGCCCAACAACTTCAGTGAGAAAATGGGGCGCAACTCAGAAGCAAATGGGAAGAATGAAACTCATCAAACAGTCACCATTGGTCATTCTTCACCCTTGAGAAGCAGAAAAGTACATGTGAAGGTAATCATTGAAGGAAGGCCTTGCCAAATGGAAGTGGACTCAGGCTCCTATTTATCTATGGTGTCATGGGACACTATTCACAGGCTACATCCCAACATTCAGAAGAAACATTTCCAGAAGCAAGCACTGACTCTTAAAGACTACCAAGGGAACAAGATTCCAGTAGTTGGAACAAGAGAATTCAACGTGAAGTTTAAAGGCCACACCAAATGTTTACCCCTGACCATCGTGGACAAGGATCGCCCAAGCTTGCTGGGACTTGAGTGGTTCAATCCACTAGGCATCGAGGTGACTGGCATCAATCACGTGAGCAACTCTGAATGGGAGGAGTCCTTGAAGTCTGAGTTTGCAGAGGTCTTCAGCGAAGGATTGGGCAAGTATATGGGGACCCCTATCACTTTCAACCTAGATCCCAGGGTGCCCCCAATTCGTTTAAAGCCCAGAAGGGTCCCATTTGCTTTAAAGGAAAAAATTGATGCACAATTAGACAAATTAATAGCTCAAGGGGTTTTAGAGCCCACTGACCACTCCAGATGGGAGACACCCATCTGGAGACACCATCACACCAGTCAAGACTGATGGGTCAGTAAAAATCTGTGGAGACTATAAGGGGACACTGAACCATGCTGCAGCAGAGCACATATCCAGTTCCAGTGGTGCATCATCTGTTACATTCACTTGGCAGGGGTACAGTTTTTGCCAAATTGGATCTGGCCCAGGCATATCAACAACTAACAGTTGATGATGCCACTGCAGAGGCCCAAACCATTGTGACTCATAGAGGTGCTTTCAAATGTAAAAGGTTACAATTTGGAGTAAGCGTGGCACCAGGCATCTTTCAAAGCCTTATGGAAAGGATGCTCCAAGGACTGCCAGGGGTAGTGACTTACTTTGATGATGTGTTAATCTCTGCTGAAAATGACACTCAGTTACAAGAAAGACTCAGAGAAGTCCTTACCAGATTCAGGAAAGCAGGGTTAAAAGTCAAGGAAAAAAAATGCACTCTTAAAACTGACAAGGTTGAGTTCCTGGGCTACATGATTGACAAGCATGGCATCCACCCTATAGATGCCAAGGTTCAAGCAATCAAAGAATCCCCTAGACCTAAATGCAAAACAGATTTGCAAGCTTTCCTTGGACTCATTAACTTTTATCACATGTTCCTACCTCAGAAGGCAACCATTGCTGAACCATTGCACAGATTACTTGACAAAAAGTCTGTTTGGGTCTGGGGCAGGAAGGAACAATCAGCATTTAACAGTATTAAAAGACTAATCACGTCTGATGCTGTACTGATACAGTTCTCTGAGAATTTACCTGTTGTACTGACTTGTGATGCATCCCGTTTTAGAGTGGGGGGGGGGGTTTGAGCCACAGGCTTCCCAGTGGGAGAAAGCCCTATTGCATTTTACTCTCGCACTTTGACCAAAGCAGAGAGGAATTACAGCCAATTGGACAAGGAGGCATTGGCAAATGTTGCAGCTGTTAAGAAATTCCATGAATATCTGTATGGGAGAACATTTACCATTGCTACAGATCACAAACCTTTGTTAGGCATTGTGGCAGGAGACAAGCCTACAGCTACTATCCTGTCACCAAGAATGCTGAGGTGGACTGAATTTCTTGCTGCTTATTCATACAAACTTATTCACAAGCCTGGCAAGGACATTGGACATGCTGATGCACTGAGTTGTTGCCCACTTCCTTGCCACAAGGAGGACTTTGAACCTGAAACACACACCTTTTCCCTAGAAACTGTTGCCAAGCTTCCAGTTCATGCTGCTGAAATTGCCAGAGAGACTGCCAAAGACACTGTGTTGGCTCCTGTTACAGGCTGGATTAAGAAAGGTTGGCCTATTCAAGATCTACCTCAACTTGCCCAACCTTTTAAGTCCAGGCAAACTGAATTATCTGTATTAAGAGGATGTATTTTGTGGGGTAACAGGGTGGTTATTCCTGCAAAACTGCAAAGAGGTTTTGGAAATGTTACATGAGGGTCATCCTGGTATTGTAAGGATGAAGGGATTGGCCAGGAGTTATGTATGGTGGCCAGGTATTGACAAAATGGTTGAAAACTGGGTTGCATCTTGTCCCAACTGTCAGGTAGTCAGGCCTGCACCACCTCTCGCCCCCACACAGGAATGGGAATGTCCTAGGGGCCCGTGGTCCAGGATTCACATTGATTTTGCTGGCCCTACCAGAGGGCACACCTTTCTTATTATAGTAGATGCATATTCCAAATGGCTAGAGGTAATCCCCATGACATCCACCACAACTGATGCTGTCATCAAACAGCTCAAAAACTTTTGTAACCCACGGGTTACCTGATGTTCTTGTCTCTGACAATGGCCCTCAATTTACATCCAACATTTTTGAATGCTATTTAGCACAACAGGGTATCAGACATGCCCTTACTGCCCCTGGGCACCCTTCGGCTAACGGCCAGGCTGAACGCATGGTATGTTTTACCAAGGAGAAGCTTCAGCAACTGGGTCCTGGGGACATCACTGAGAAAGTTGAAAAACTTCTTAGTGTTCAGCAAATCACTCCTAACCCATCTAATAACTTATCCCCAGCAGAGTTGTTGATGGGTAGGAAACTTAGGTCTTCCTTTGACCGCCTTCATCCCACTTACGCACACGCACCACTAGATTCCACTTCCAAAGTTTGCACATTCAGTGTGGGTGATTCTGTTTATGCTAAGAACCTTATGGGTGAACCTTTGTGGATTCCTGCTGAGATAACTCAGATCACAGGCCCTCGTTCTTACAGGGTGCAAACAGAGGATGGACTCCTCTGGAGCAGGCACATTGATCAACTTAGATCCAGGTTCTCTCAGGAACATCGCACTTATTCCTCTCTAGTTCCCTCACCTGATGTCAATTCTAGGGGGGAAAGGGAGGAACAGGAGGAAAATCAGCAAGCAAGAATCCACCCCATGTGTAACGAGCCATTACGACAGGAACCATTCCAAAACCTGTCACAATGCCAAAATCCATCCTTAGAAGTGGAAGATTGTACATCACTACCTGACTTGGGTGCTGACATTGGGCTGGAGATGGGTTGGGAGGAGAGACCAGATTCTAGCAATCAAACAGGGTCTTCTTTCACAGGATGTCCCAGTGGGGAAATGTCAGCAGACACATTTCCTCTCTCACTGGGTGAGAATGTTAAAACTTCTGAACCACGAAGGTCTCAATGTACACGCAAGAGCCCCACCTATTTAAAAGAATACACTAGATAGGTTGGGGTTTGGTATGGACTGAACCTAGTGGGGAGGGGTGTTATGTATGTAGGTTTGAATGTCATTGGTTTAGTTTGAATTGTTCTTGTAAAATGTCAAATAAGATTGGTTTAAGTAGTGCGGGAAAACCCTGCACTCTGATTGGCTGGCAACTACGGCTGCTGGCTATAAGAAGCAGCCGTAGCCCAGCCAAGACGGGTCCATTCGAGCTGTAGTCACTTAATAAACTCTTCACTGAAGCTCTTCGCGTCTGACTCTTCATGCAAACTTAACACTAACCTTTTGATTGAAGTAGATTGTGACTAAGGGTAATTTCTTAATTCTTTTAAATTGTTTCTATGTTTTAATCACACATAATTAATGATTAATAATTAATTAATGATTAATACTTACCTACAGGAGGGGATGGTACCCCAGCATGTGGTCTGCCCTCTTCTTAGAAGCCATCGCTGGACTCCACCTGGTTGGATAATTTCCGATCTGTCTCCAATCTTCCTTTTTGGGGAAAGTTGTTGAGAAGGTGGTCACACAGCAGCTCCAGAAGTTTCTGGATGAAACGGCTCTTCTTGACCCTTACCAGTCAGATTCAGGGACAGAAATGGATTTGGGAAATGGATTTTGCACTTTTGGATGATCTCTGGCGGGAGTGGGATGGGGGTAGTGCATCCATCCTTGCTCTACTTGACCTATTGGCGGCTTTTGATACCATTGACAATGGGATTCTCCTGGGATGGCTTTGGGGGATGGGAGTGGGAGGCCTTGTGCTGTTCTGGTTCACTTCCTTCTTCTGTGGCCGCTCTGAGCCAGTGTTGATAGGAGGGGAGAGATCCAGCCCTCGCCCACTGCTTTATGGGGTTCTGCAGGGCTCCATATTGTCTTTGCTCCTGTTCAACATTTATATGAAGCCACTGGGTGAGATCATCCGTCACCATGGACTGAGGTATCACCAATATGCTGATGATACTCACCTGTATGTCTCAGCCCATCGTGAGTTAAGTGTTGCTGTGTCCTCCCTCTCACAGTGCCTAGAGTTGTTAGGGGCTGGATGGGGAGCAATGGGTTGAAACTAAACCCTTGCAAGACCAAGTGGTCCTGAGTTTGGGGTTTGTTGGTTCAGGAAGAATTACCACCTTTGGTCTTGGATGGGATAGCACAACCCCATTTACGCCCTTTCCTGGACCAGCAGTCCTTACTCACAGTTACTCATGCCCTAGTCACTTCCCATCTTGATTATTGCCACGCACTCTTCATGGGGATGCCCTTGAAGAACATCTGGAAGCTCCAGTTGGTGCAAAGTGCAGTGGCCTGCATCGTTTTATACAGACCCCAGTGTGCACATGTTTCACCAGGCAGCAGTGTGGAATTGAAAGTACATTCCATTCATATTTTCCTCAGAGACTGATTAGATGACTGAAGCTTCTGATGCGAAAAAAATCTAATTAGAGAGCATGATTGATGACTGTTGGCTATGGACATGTTTCATTGGATGATACACCCAGAGGGGTGGGGGAAAAAGCAGGATCAAGGGTGACAGTGAATTACAGAGTTGGCTGTGCCCAGGCAAATGCCGGAATGTTAACTTCTAATAAAATCCAAAGAAGTTTTGCGAGTGTGGCTAGAGGCTCATGATTTAATTGGAGTAACTGCCAGAATCCTGACAGGAGGAAAATTCAGAAAAGCTTTTATTCTGACAAGCCTAATCCTGTCCTTTCTTCACTTCTGCTGTCAGCCCTGGAGCCATCTTTACTGGGAGTCTTCAGGGCTGCCACAGTGGTGGTTGGGCAAGCTGTGGGAAGGGGAAGGTAGAGATAGTGTGTGGGTTGCATATTCATAACAACATTCTGTTGGAAGAATTATCCTTCTGGGTTCAGTTCCAAGTGGGGAAAAGGACACTGGAAACATGGAGGTTGTTTGGAAAGATGGTTTAATGGTGGACAGGACCACAGGGCTTGGAGCTCCAAAGTGAAAAGGGCGACCACATGCTTCAAGATGTTGGGTGAAGAAAAAGAAGAGAAGGAAAAGATGCTGAGAGTTTTATACCCTCTTTTTGCCCCACCTTAGTGTTTCCTGTTCCTGTGTAAGAAATGTATCCCATTGGCTCTCAGACTCCTGGGGCGGGGGTCTTAGCTAACTTTGTAGGCTTTGTCTGGACCACATGGCTCCACCTGAGTGCTGGCTGATGCAATCTTCCCAGGCCAGATGCTGAGATGGGTAGAGGCCTTTGTTATGTAGAATATTCTGACCCAGGCCTTAATGGCCTGCCCATTAACAAAGGTGGGGGTAAGCTTCTGCTTCTGAGGTGAGTTTCTGCTTCTGAGTTTCTACTTCTCTTTTTAGGGGAAATATTCTGCCTTTTTAGTATTTCCTAGGATATTTCATTTTTCTAGGAGAGGAATGGGTGCTAACTTCCTACATGTCAGCCTTCAAGATTTCCTTCTTTTGCTTTGCATCTTTTGGCTGTCATAAGTAACTGGGGGAGGAGGGGGGACTTGATTATGGGAAGTGAGCTGGAGGTTTTGTTAAGAAGAAGTATATCAGTTGGGGGGAGGAGTTTCTTGCTTTGATTTCTGTCTTATGCTATGCGCAGCCGCAGCTCTTTATCAAAATATGCCAAGGTCAACGGACAGAGGCCTCATCACCACCTGGAGATGCCCACATGACGTTATCCACAACTTTTAATTGGGTAGCCTGCTTGAACTATTGTGGGTGGGAACGTTACCATCACTTTGTATATGTGATTTTCGCGCTCATTCTCTCAGATTCAGAATTCTTTTGTTGCTACCACTTGATTTCCAGTAAAAGATATCTTTTCTCTAATTCATGGAGTCTAAGTATTTCTTTCTTGGATTTTGAATGGAGCACTACCTGACACTACAGTTCTTTACCTTGGGAGTCAAGGATGTCTCACTAGCCCCTCAGGAGGATTGTCTGAAAGTTGGCTGAAGTTGGGACAGCAATTGGATTGGACCTGTTACATGAATATGTTTCGTGGGGAAGGAACTTTGGGATGTACTTTGGGATGGAGAAAACGTGGGGCTTTCAGATTCGGGTTTTCCCCAGAAGTGCCAAAATGGCATCTGTAATAAATTTATACTTTGAGGAAGAGGCCTGCCTCGGACTGTTGATTTTGTTGGGGGAGGGACTGAAAAGCACATTCAAACTCAGTTGTTGTCTGACAAACAGCACAATGTGTTGTTCCCAAGGCCAGTCTGCTCCCTTAAAATTGGCTTCACTGAAGGAGTATAAGAACTTTACATGCTATGGTTTCCAGCTCCTGGATAGTTGCTACAAATAGTTTCTAGGAAGCGGGTAAAACAGAAAAGACAAAACTCTACAAATGTATAAGATATAGAAAGAAAACTCCTCCACAATGCTAAAGACCCATTGCTTTAACTTAATTCTGTTTTGATACAATTGGAGGACAGTAAGAGGACTACTTGATGCCTTTCTCCAACAAAGGCTGGCTGTTTTTCCTTCATTTTCCTAGGCTCAAAAGGCCAGGGCTGAAGCTCACCATCTAAGATTATTTCGTTTTTGTAAGATATTCATTATTAATGCTTGGTAGAGAGAAAGAGAATTGAATTCTTCCACATGTCATGGAATGCCACTGAAAACAAAGTCACTACTTATGAAACTCTCTAAGTTAATTGAACAGAGTTGCCACTGAATTGCTAAGGGACATGATCATTATTATGAATATTGTTGCAATTGTGTTTTGGAGTTTGAGATAATTCAAAGTGTACAATTCTATAGACCTGATTTTT
Organism: Naja naja; assembly: GCA_009733165.1. NCBI lineage: Eukaryota > Metazoa > Chordata > Lepidosauria > Squamata > Elapidae > Naja > Naja naja. The sequence continues at coordinate 191,987,185 of CM019148.1, read as the reverse complement.
CTTTTGAAAAGCACAGTAGTGCTAGGAAATATAAAAGGTAGATAGAATCCTAATTCCCTTGCTTTTACACAATAAGTGTCTTGTTGTTACTTTTTCAATGCTTCAGTTTCAAGGATTTGACATATTGGTAATTGTGTTCTGAATAGTTAAATGAACTCTTAGTAAAAAGTGTATTTGATTCCTGCTGGAGAATGCTTTTTTTGAAGTGTTCCTGAAACATTTTGTTAATCTTGTACTCAGTGAATGTATTGAATTGTCTGAAGCATTGTAATAAGGAATCATTAAAATACAACAAACCTTGGTAGAAGTATGACAATATTTGAATGGTTGCCTTTAATATTTTATTAAAGGAAAGGTTGCTTTTCAATCTGTGTAGTATTTTTAAGGGCAGCTAGAATGTAAGTACATCCTTCATTTTAAACTTCTCTACTCTTTTCCTCCTTCCTCTCAGTTTTAATTAAAAAGGGAAAAAAGCTTTATTGTACATGTAACAGAATTAAGTGGACTTCTTAAAGCATCGGTTTTATGGATTTCATCTTTATTTTATTTATTGTTGTTGCTTCTTCTATATTAAAAGCATCTCTCAACAACTGTGCAATCTCTACCATTAACATCATTTGAAGAATGCTTTACATCTATTGCACTTGAAATTAAAGAAATCTCAGTATTACAGTATATGAAACATAATGCATATGATGTTCTTTTGAAAGAGAACTTTAGGAGTTAAATTCAAAATATCTCACTGAAACTCTTTCTGACATAGAATTGCTTTTACATCTATTTTAGTAAATCACAAGCCATAAAGATATTTCACTGAAACTACCATAGTTACATTCATATTGTTAGACTGTCTAGTCATATTTGAAAGCAATATAGTACATATATCACTGTTGGCAATGCTTTCTGATCAAGAGTTTTTGAAGAAATTGAGAAAACCAAGTCTTTGATAAGGAACAATATTGTTGATTTATTGTTCATTTTTCCAAATATAATTTGAGCAGAAGAAATTGATTCTGTAAGAACTGTTAGCTGCTAAGTTTGCTATCACAAAAATCATGGAATACTAACCTACTACTTTCCATGGATAAACTCTCCTGATTTTCTATTGTAACTTTTAAATAGGGAAACATTTTTTGAATCAGCCAACCTCGAATGGGCTAACTTAAAGAATGCACCCCAAATCCAGAGACATTACTCCTGTGGGATTGAAATTTGGGAAAGTTGTGGCATATCCCCAGCTATTCTCTGCCTCCTTCTGGTGACAATTAGTTATGGCAAGGCCTAATGGACAAGTAGTGATTTGCTGCTTTGGAACCAAGCCCAAAATTTGATCTCTTAATGGTGGTGGGCAATGAGAGAAGGCCATGGGTGTGACTTGGATGCCTGCTATGAGGGGTGTATGGGTGGATTGTATGGGTGGATTGTCTTCCGCACTGGAAGAACCTTGGGAATATGTCAGAAAGGCTCCCTTTGTTCCCTCTTCCTCCAGCAAATTGGCAGATAGTTCCATGGGCCAACCATGGGGAGAGGAAGCTTCATCAGGGCTTTGCTGAAGGTAGTGAGGGGCAGCAAAATGGCACCATTCTATTTTTATTTGGAACGAAGGATGACCCAAGCCTGAAAAATTGATACAATGCCCTTGAAGACCCCATCAAATTTGGCCACCATTGCTAAGCTCCAGTATTGGGGTTATTTCTGAAGAGATGGCATTTGGGTAGAAGCAAGTGCTTGCATTGAAATAAAGAGCTCTTTTCTACAACTTTTCCCTTTAAATCACCATTTATAAAATAAGTTCAAAATAAATCTGAGGAATAGAAATATTGAAACATTAATATTAAGATAAAAGTGCCCTTGAAGGCATCAGACATTGCAAAAAAAAAAAAAAAGATTGTTGAGGAAAAGTCAGGTCCATTATCCTGTGCTGGAAACCTTTGCATTTCACTAGCACTGGTCTGCAGGCAGTGAACAGACATTGAGGGCTTTCAGACTGAGATGCTAAGAATAAACAAGAGGAAGTATATGAAAAAAAATAAAAATAAATTGAAGACATCTTAAAAGTTGCTGGAAAGCACAATAGAAGAAGGCAAATTCTGAGTTGAAATTTCAGTATAGATCTATTATGCTCAGCCTGAATAATTTATTTGTTTATAGTCCACCTTTTATTATTTTTACAAATATCCCAAGATAGCCAACCTATCAAACACACCTTCCTCCTCCTATTTTCCCCACAATAACAACACTGTGAGATAAGTTGGGCAGAGAGAAACTGCCTCAAGGTTGCTCACCTGGCTTTCATGGCTGAGGCAGGACTTGAACTCACAATCTCTTGCTTTCTAGTCTGGTACCTTAACCGCTAGATCAAGCTGGCTCCCAGAATGAGTGGGTGTATCAGTGATTGCCCTCCCCTGCCCTTACTAGAAATTGCAAAACACTGTTAATGAACACACTGTTAAAGACTATTTTGTTAGGGGTTTTAAAATCATTGCACTTCCTGTAATGGACTGACCAGTGACTAGATTGGTGGGATAGTGGCCATAGAGTCACACATGACTCTGTGATTTTTTCCCCAAATCCCCAAAACATTAACTTTAGACTGTCTACTGTTGACCTCACCCCACTCCTAAGAGGTCTGTAAGGGGTGTGCATAAGCACGCACCATGCTTACAGGAGACCCTGCTGCCAGCAACTGTTTCCCATCGTCCTGTGTGCTCTCACAGACAGGGCCTCCTTGGAGTTCCATCAGCCAGACAATATTGGCTGGAGACCCCTAGGGGTAGGGCCTTCTCTGTGGGATCACCCACACTGTGGAACCAACTGCCCCTGGAGCTTCGGGTGGCTCCTGACCTCTGCTCTTTCCATTGGGGCTTAAAAACATGGTTGTTCCAACTTGTTGACCTGGACTGAGGGTGGGGATGGGAGTTTTAAATGATTGTTTTACCGTCTTAGCTTGTAATTGGGTTTCTTATTTAATTTCTTTTTAATTGTATATTTGAACTGTTTTTATGATTGTATGCCGCCCTGAGTCCTTCGGGAGATGGTGCGACTTAGAAATCCAATAAATAAATAAATGAATAAATGAATAACTGAATAAATGAATGAATGAATAAATAAATAAATGCTGACCATCCCTGTCCAAATGTTCCCTTTTATTCATATCCATTTCATGTAGAAACAATCACGTTTATACTTACATCTGAACTGTGCTATTCTGAAAAAATAGAAGCTAGTCTTGATTGAGTTCTTTGGTCTGACCAAGTGAGACCTTTATTATTTTTTCCTGTGTTTAAAATTTCAGGAAAACAGAAGCAAGAAACAGTTTATTTAAAATGCTTGCTTTCACACTGCTTACCCATTTTGCACATAAAGGCTTATTTCAAATGCCTGGATGATGATGCCCAGCATATTTTTGACATCTTAAGAATTAGTGGAACAGCAGCTATTCAGCATGATAAAAAGGACCTTCGGCCCCTCCCCTCCTTCCTATTGTTCTCATGTTTGGTGAACCATACGAATCTCATATGTAAAGCTCCTAAGAAAATTCCTTATTAGTATAGTCAGAATGTTATTAGTGCTGTTTGGAAAGCACATATATGGTGCTTAATTAAAAAAAAAGCCCATTGATGCTAATTGAAAGAGGGCCATTAACTTCAATTGCCCTTGGATCACACCCATATATACTTAGCTGGCAGAATAACATTTAATATGCTGTATAATAGAACAAATCAAATCAAATATTTAATGGTGGAGGGCCTTGAGGTTTTTTTTAAGGACAATATCATTTAAGGCTTCAAAAACTAGGGCCAAAGATCACTGTCAAGTGTGGAATTAACAGACAGTACTCTACTAAACTAATTAAAAAAAATAAAAGATTGCAGCAGAGTAACAGCTGCCTCTCAGGATAATAGGAAACCTGTGTTTATAAATATGCTTGTTTTTCATTACAGAACAGGCAGCCCTATAATCAGGAGCAGCAGTGGGTCAGATATAGGCTTGGCACAACACAAATACAATTTTATCAAGCAGCCAGGGGAGGTTTTCATCATTTTTCAAAATTCAGTGGCTTGTGGTATAAAACTAGAAGTAATATATTGCCAAGAAAGGAGCTGAGATTTAAAGAGAAGGGACTGTTGGCTTCCATGGGGCTTTAAAATTCCATACAACCCAGAGCATTTCCATTTTGGCAGATCAACGAGTGGTTCCCTAAAATGATGCTTTGTTGGCCCATCCAGAAGAACACCTCTCATTTTACAGAAGGCTTTACAGCAGCCCCTGCCCATGGAAAGTCATTACCTCCTATACAGGTAGTCCTCGACTTACGACCATAATTGAGCCCCAAATTTCTGTTGCTGAGACATTGGTTAAGTGAGTTTTGCTCCATTTTACAACCTTTCCTGCCACAGTTGTTAAGTGAATCAAGGTCAGGAGGTCACAGAAGTCACATGACACTGCAACCATCAGAAATATGAGTCAATTGCCAAGCATCTGAATTTTGATCAAGTGATCATGGGAATGCTGCAACAGTTGTAAGTGTGAAAAATGGTCATGTATCACTTTTTCCAGTGCCATTGTAATTTTGGTCACTAAATGAACTGCTGTAAGTCTAGGACTACCTGTAGTTTGGTATTTACTCAACAAAGCAGAAAGCTCTCCAGGGAAGCAAAGAAGGGACAAGCAGGTGTTTTTCTTCTTCCATGTTGCTTTGCAACTGGAAATGCAAAAGATTAAGCCAATGACATTTATGGAACAAAATCAATGATAAGTGATAAGTGAAACTGAATGAGTGTTCAGTTTCATTGGGGACAGGAGTATTTGCAGGATCATGGGAGGAGATTTTCTACAGATATGCAATATGTTTTGAGGTCAGAATGTTCTGTCCTTGAAACAACTGTGCTGAATTCAAATAGGCTATTCCAGATACCTGGGTCATATTATCATATGTAGTGGACCTGTTCAAAAGCAAAAAAATATTGGACCAAAATAGAGACATGGTTGGAAAAAATGATAAAACAACATACTGATTTAAAATCAGAAATATTTCTATTGGGGATTCTACCCAAAAAATATAGTAAGGAAAATGCATATTTAGTTATTCATATATTGACTGCGGCCAGAATTGTATTTGCACAAAATTGGAAGAGTGAAGAGATACCTACAGATGAGAATGTGATTAGGAAAATACTAGAATGTGCGGAAATGAATAGATTAACATTGGCAATTAAAGAGAAAGAGCAAATTGAATATTATATGGTATGGGATTCATTCTATCAATAGTTAAATAATAGAAATGGAAGTTAGAAATAGGGAAACAAAATAAAGATGATGTGTGAAAAGTGATGTTAATATGATGACTAACATGTTGAATATTACCATGTTAATATTGTATAATTAATTAGTATAATTAATAGGTGGATATTATAAGTAGAATTAATGTTATAATTTTGATTATTGTTTAACAAAGATGCTTGTACCCAGACAACACACTGTCAATTGAAGATGGAATGATTGTATAAAAATAAAAAGCTTATTTAAAAAAGTAGGCTATTCTAAGTGTACCAGACTTAGAATACCTTGATAATTTTGTTCTTAAGCATTATTTAGGAAGGGGAACTGTGCTCATCACAGTGATTGCCATCTGAGTACACATAAAGACTTTCAATTAACCATGTTAATAAAACTAATATTAGCTGCTTTGTCACTGTTGTATCTTTTTCAGAAATAATGTTGTAAAAAGAGGCACTGCTAGAAGATTACGGAAGCTGGACAAAGGAACACTCCTAAGCATTGTACATTGCTAGAAGAAATACTCCCAACTTGGGAACCTAATTCTTCATAGAAGTTAGGAGTTCATTAAAAAAACACTATGCAATCATTATCTGCTGAGTAACAGAATAATTGTATATTCTGGAAGCACTCTCATCAGATAAGGAAGGAAGGAAGAACGGAATTTGCTTCTCCAGATCAGGAATTCTAAATACTATTTTGCTTCAAAGCTTCAAAGTTGATTTTTAAAAAAGATTTTCAAGCTCTAATACAGATAAACTTTTGCTTAGGAATTTCAGGCAATAGTTGCAAAGGCCTTAAAACCAAAATTATATCTTTAGAGGAGGAAAATTTGCTCCAAAACACATAACTTTCTTGGGAAATGGAATTCATCAGATTAAGCAAACACTTTAAAATTCCTGGTTGTGGGTAAGGGAGAATTCAACCTGAAAAAAAATGTAAATGTAAATTGAAGGTGGAAGTAGGTGTAACTGGAAATTTTCTGAGTGATTGAAAATTTCAAGAGGATGGTAAGCAACTAAGATTTTTTTAAAGGCAAACTGAAGAGAAAAATAGGAAGGAATTATATACAGGCTAGTCATCATCCAGTAGGATAGTGTTCTTTACCGAGTTGTGACTGTGGAAGATGTGCAATGTGCAGAGATTGTGTGCATGTATACCTCTTTGTATGTATACCATTGTGCAGGTGTGAATTTCATATTAACATCACTAGTTTGTCTTTAGGGTAGCTTGTGACTACTGAAGTTGCTATAATTGCCACAAAACAAAGAACATCTGCAAGATATTCTCAAGAATCCTAAACTGCCCACTGTCCCTCCCCCCCCAGACAAAAAACTTTGATTATATCTGTTCTGTGGAGCTTTTTCTCAGAGTGGTGACCAGGAGTTGCGGATACCTTCAGGCTTAGTTCCAACCTGCATCATTTAAATGCTCAGGTGAATTAGAGATTCTCTATGGAGCTAATTTTCCTTTGGAGGGATTTCACCAACAATAGGAATATGATTGGGGTGTGTGTGTGTCTCTAAAGAACCAATCCTCCAAATTTCTCTCCATGAAGGATTTTCCTGAAAGGACACAGTGAATATTAGCCAGCAGTGATTGTTTGGTCCTGAGCATATCATCTTGAAGTTAAGAACCAGTCATATAACATTGAAAGGACAACCCTTTTCAAGACACATTGGCAGAATACATTTCTCTCTGCCTTCCAGTTCCATTGGAAAGGAACTCTATTCACACTGATAAATAAATATATAAGGCATATTTATAAATACATATATATCTGAGGATGGAGGAACATTTTCCCGCAATATCTAAAAAAAATCTTCCTCCTAGGATTAATATTAGTGTACAATAATTATGAAATGCTGTACTCTGCTATACAACATGGCAGATACATCTTTGAATATCTCCCTGAATTTTTACAAGCTTCTTGCAATAAAGCTTAGAAGCTCTACCATTGTTGAAGTCACTGAGGTATCTGATAAGGAAATAATTTCTGAAATGAAGATTTAATGGGTCATAGGTTGTCTAGTTTATAAATAAACATAGCAGATGGAGGAACATTTTCCTACACAATCGTATTTTCCACCTAGGATTATTGGTATACAGCAATTATGAAATGAAGATATTTTGCAACTTTGGTATGTTTATGCAAGATAATATAACATTTTTTTCAATTTTTAATCTATGTTTTCATTTACTTCTTGTAATTTTTTTAAAGGGGGAGCAGGAGCACATCAGGCCTCTTGACTCCATGAGACTATATTGGAGCTCATAGGAAATAGTAAACTGTTTAGTTTAAATAGTGGAACAGCACCAATGATGTAAAAACAAAATTGTATTACTATTCCTTATAGTTAAATGTGCAAATCATCATCAGAAAAAACCTTTTGTTACAGAGGCTTTTGTCACCTTTCATTGTGACATCACAACTTAGCAGTTTAAATTCTTAGAACTCAGCTCCTAGGTCACATTAGTGGGATTACTCAAAAGAGAAGGCAGCTTTTTCCTAGTTTCTTGCTTTAAGTTGAAAGAAAGAAAACAAGATAATAATGTAAGTAAGTTTGATTTTTCAACATGCTTCTAGAAAGCTCTCTGCCAACCCAAGTCCAAGAAGAGGTATTTTTAATACTTTCTCATTTTTTCTCCCCACTTGTGGTTCTGGAAAAAGTTTTACTGGTCAACTGACAATGAAAAGATATTCATAATTTAAATTGAGCAGTTTGACTGAGGGACCATAGTTTGATCCTTCCTTCCTTCCTTCCCTTCCTCCCTCCCTTCCTCCCTCCTTTTCATTTCCATTATATTCTTGCACAATACAAGCTTACATTGTGGGAGGGCACCTATGATTTTAAATTGTTACAATGGTTTTCAAGATGGCTGCACACATGGATGCTGTGGCTGGCCTCTCCTTCTTTCAGTGTATGGTATGTATGATCTGTGTGCATTTTGGATCCTTTCCTTGATTGAATCCTGTGGGGCAAGGAGCATCTATAGTTGGCAAGCCTTGCTACAAATTGGATTGAAATGTGAAAAGGCTATTACGGATGATTTTATACATTCTCATAACATACCGAAGGAGGCAGCTAGGACCCTGGGGGAGTCATGGATCACTATCCATGTAGGAAGGAGGAAGAGGCGGAGAAAGAGGAACAGGAAGAGGAAGAAAGGATAAGGTGCTGGGGTTTTCTTTAGGCTCAGTATGTTTCAACACAAGCCTTCAATTCCAAGTATATTTCTTACCAGTGCAAGATCTCTGACTAACAAAATGGATGAATTATGGCTACAGATTGCAAAGACTAAATCCATCAAGAACTGCTGTGTTTTGCTAATCACAGAAACTTGGCTTCATTCACTCATTCCAGATGCAGCTGTTGAGCTGGAAGGCTACATAGCTCACTGGCAGGACAGAAGTAGAGATTCTGGCAAGAGCAAAGGGGAGGCTTAAGCCTTTATGTGAACAAAAGCTGGTGTATCAATACAAAGACTGTAGACAGCTACTGCTCCATGGATCTGGAGTATATGACTCTTAAATATAGACCCATATATCCTCCACAGGAATTCAGCGTGATTTTGATTACTGCAGTTTATATCCCACCTGATGCCAATACTACCATAGTTTTGGGATTCTTGTATAACATTGTTAGTAATCAGCAGAATGTGCATATCATAATGGGGGACTTTAACCAAGCTGATTTAAAAGCAGTACTCCCTAAATTCTATCAGCATGTTAAGTGTGCTACTAGAGGAGCATACATATTGGACAAAGCATATACCAACATCAAACATGGCTATAAGGTTATACAATTACCACATTTGAGACAATCAGACCATATGTCACTGCTTTTAGCACCAGTGTACGTCCCTCTTAGGAGATGGGCTCTGCCATCTTGACCCATGACAGTGAAATCTTGGCCAGAAGATGCTTCGCAACTTTAGGATTGTTTTGAGAACACAAATTGGGACATCTTTTACCACCCTGACCTAGAGGAGCACACTGCAACTGTTCTGTGCTATATCAAACATTGCACAGATACTATCACTGTGGATAAACATATTAGGACCTATCCCAATCAGAAACCCTGGATGACCAAGGAAGTCCAGCACCTCTTGCATGACAGTGTTGCCAGAGCTAATCTGAGGAAAGGTATTCAGAAGGCCAAGACTGATTATAAGAGGAAGATTTTTTTTCCAATTTTTTTTTATTTCAATCTACATATAACAACAATATATTAACAGTGTGGCATCAATATATCATACATCTCTCATTGCATTATATTCATATTAATTCATACTTCTTCAATATTTATTTTCAACCTTACTGTCTCCAAATGCCTACCACCATATCAATTAAACATACCTAATAATTCCATTATTCAATTTTCTCCCTGTTTTCATTTTTTTTAAATGAAAAATTCTCATTGGCAAGCAGTGTGGTTCCAGGTTTCACATCTCAGTACAAACATGACCATAGTTACCTATTCACTTTATTTGTTTAATTTCATATTGCATCATCCTTGTCATTATTAAATATTAAGCTTATCTTATCCAATCCCAGTTCATGTTCTCATATCTTATTTTACAATATTATCTAAAGGTCTCGTCACAATTCTATGTTCATTTATTCAATTCCAAATCCTAATACAGGTGAAACTCGAAAAATTAGAATATCATGCAAAAGTTCATTTATTTCAGTAATGCAACTTAAAAGGTGAAACTAATATATGAGTTAGACTCATTACATGCAAAGCAAGATAGTTCAAGCTGTGATCTGTCATAATTGTGATGATTACGGTGTACAGCTCATAAAAACCCTAACCCTAACCCCAATGAAAAGATCCTTTTGCACACATTAGCCTAGTCATCCTAAATATATCTGCTGTCCCATCATAACCCTGCATCCAGTGTGCCAAAAATGTAGATCACCTGAATTAGTTCTCCAAACTTGGCAGTCTTTGGGGAAATTTGTTCTTCATCAAGATGCTTCACTTTATTCAAGAATAATTTACCCACAGTCAGGAAAGGGGAAACGTAGTAGAACATTCCCTGTAAGAAGCTCTTTTGCTTCACTTATTGTTGCTATCTTCTACCTGTTCCTACACAAGGGAACAAATAATTGAAAATAATTTCTCTCAACTTTTTCTCTCTATTGTAGGCTATCCAAAATAATACAATTCTTTCTTAGAAAGAATAACAAAGTTGCCCCAGAAGGACTGCTGAAGAAAAGGCCCTGCATCCTCATCATCCTCCAGAAGAGCAACAGAATCCGGCCCATGCAGACACCTGGAAATCCCTCCAAAAAGTACTTGCCGGATTCTACTGAAGGCTGGCGTGATTCTGCCCTCAGTGCAGAGAAAGTCCAAGAGGGGCAAGATCTCCTCCAAACTGAGACATCATCGCTATTGGAAATGGGGCATCAGTGCTGTGACATCAGCGCAATTGGAAATGGCGGTAAAAAAACTAGACATTGCTAGAATGCAGGGGAGACCATGACTAAGGTTGGAATTGGGGGGAGATGTTAGGAAGGAATGGAAATCTCTAATATAGTCTTCAGGAGAAAGGAAGTCTTTGTCTCCTGAACAAGTATTTCAACCATCTGAGGATGTCCCACTTTTCTTTTTTGAAGCAAAGTCTCTATATGGCTGGATGGCCACTAATTTGGGAAAGAACCCAGAATCCTCTTCCCTGTAAATGGAATTGGAGGCCTGTAGGTACAGAAGAATGGCTGCCCCATAAATTCGGAATTGTTAGACTTTAAGGGATAAAGGCACTTTAGCATTTATGACTAACCTCCCCTCCCCACCAATGTGTCCTTTCTAGACAACAATTAAGCACAGGATCTCATTTGCAGGCATTTGGAACTTAAGGACAAGATAAACACTCAGAAATCTCAGCAAAGAGTTTTTCTTTGGAGTTTTTCATGAACTGTAAAATGGATTGCATAAATTCCTATATTTCCCATTGAAATCCAGCATCCTTGTCTCACAGAAAGTCCCTCTATGTGAGAGCCGATTGTTATCCTAAGTTTCACTCTTCTCATTCTATTCCTTGAGGAAATGATAGCGGAGGCAGAGCAAGGGCCTCTTCTAACTCTCTGACATCTTTTCAGGGCAAACAGGATGAAGAGGAGCAAGTTTGATTCCTCAGCATACATCTTTGTTTGGCCACATATCAAAATGAGAAGGCACTTCAATCTGCCATTTTCTAAAGTCCATCTAGCAGAAGCAATTGTGAGTGAGTTAAAGCAAATCCAGTCCCAAATCCAGTGACAACTAATTATTGGATATGAAACCCCAAGAATTACCTCTGGGAAAGTATTCCCTCAAGTATTCTCAAGCAAAAACATAACATTCTCATAATGTTCTTCTTGGTAGTAAATCTCTTATTTAAGGATATCTTTGGAGAGACACAGCTGCTGAAAAAAACACAGATAAAATGATGAGGCTCAAAGAAAAGTTAAAAATGTCACAGTCTATTACTAATTAAGTCACATCTTTGTTTTGCTCCTTGATGTCTTCTAGCAGGTGACAGAAATGCTTCACCCACATTACATGTCTGCTTCAGTGCTGTCCTGCTCAATGGTGACCATTGAATGTAACTCACTTGGAATTTGTTCAAGAATATTTACAGTATTTCCAATATTCAGGATTAAGAGATGAGCAAGGAGAAAGGATAAATACAGGCAGATGTTTTTATGTACAGAATAAAACTCAAAACCCAAAGCAAAAATAAAATGTAGGACAATAATCAATGCCACAACACAAAAATAAAATGTAACTTCAAAAGGACACATAACAGTATAAAAGAGCTGATTGCTCTGCTGGGCTGAGAAGTTAATTGGTTAAAACATTGGAAGATATTCCTGAAAAAGAAGACATCAAGAACCTCCAAGAAGTTTTAAGCCTGCTATCTCAGAAGATATGACTCAAGAATACCAAAGTCTTTCCTTCCTCAATTGTGATTCCTACATTTCTGGACTTCAGAGACTTAGACTCTGAATTTAATAGAGCCTCTGTTTAAAATTTCACACCTCAATGATACTAGGATGGGCACCTCAAGTATTGAGTTATTGACTCAGGATAGATGATTGATCCTGTCTCCATTTACACAGTCTAATATTTTATCCTCCAGTATCCCAGGAACATCCACTCCCCTTTTCCTAAACACCTTGAATCCCACTTGCTCTCCTCCTTGTTCTAAACATTGACCCTGAGGACTGCAGTATTTCCAATCAGGTAAGTCTTACTTAGCATATTTGCCAACTGGCAGGTATTCCTTGAGAACCTGCAGCATTAGTTTACTTCTGTTCCTTATAATTTGAATTTTACCTTCAAGTCTGCAACTCACAGCAATCCCTTTTAATTTACATCTCTGGGATACTCTGGTTCAAGCAACCCAATATCTTCCATAATTTGGGATCATAAATCCTTGATTGAGAATGGGGAGAGGACAATTGCTGGTCAGACCCAAACGGCAAAATGACATGGAATGATTTTGATGCTCTCCTTTCTCTTGCTAGGAGGATCCCCTTATCCTTTGCAGAAAAATGCTTACATACAACTCTTCACTTATTGCATACAATGACCTGATGACCTGATTTGTATCAGTGACTCAAATGGACCTCATGCAGCCAGATCCTTCTAGATCAAGGGTCTTCAAACTTGGCAAGTTTAAGACTTGTGGACTTCAACTTCAATTTCTATCTCTTTTCTTCCTTCAGAAGATGGAAGTGCTGGAGGATCTAAAATATTTGGAGATGTCCTAGAAACTGTAGGATGAGTAGAAATTTCCTCAGTTCTTACTATGATGTTTCTCTAGCTGGAGGATCTAGGAGCTGGGTTGCAGGTGAAATCGTGGATGCCAGATGAACCTTTGCAGCCTAAGTAGAGGGGTCCATATCAAGTATTGTTAACAACCTATACTTTACTGAAGGTAGAAGGGATCATACCTGAGCCAAAAGAGCTGAACCACCGTTGGAAGATAACATCATAGATTTGAACGCCCCAGATAAACAGTAAAGGCAGCCCATTGAACAGCTTAAAGCTTCTCTTAAAAAGCACAAGAAATTACCTGGCTTATTCTGACTGGAGTTTTTGACAGCAGGTTTTTATTTCCTTGGAAGTTTGTGCCTATATTTTGTTACTCATGACAAACCTTTCTCCTAACAATGCGAAATTTGTTTGTTGAATCCTTTTGCACCTACCTCAGGTTTAAAATCATTTCTTATTTCTACCATAGCAAATGTAAGGATTCCCTCCACAAAGTGCTAGTGGCTAGTGCCACAGATGGAAGAAGGTATTTCATACTCCACAAAGATAGGACAAAATATGGACTTTTACAACCACCCTAGATTCAAGCAAATTCCCCTAAAAACCTTACATAAAACCATCAATACAGGATGCATCTCACCTGGCTTTAAAGCAGACTGAATAGAAATTCTTCCATCACAACCATCAACTTAGTTGGAAGGATAATTTTATCATGAACATGTCTTCAAACATTGCTATCAATTTACAGTTGAAATTGGATGTGTACCCATAGACCAGTTCACCTAATGAAGAGAATTCCCTCATTTGAGGCTCCCTTAACATTTAATTACACCACTCTCCTGGTAGCATATAACTCTTCCATTACTAAGGAAAGAAATACACAGATAAACATGTGGATGTTCACCAAATTATTTGGCAAGTCAATGTGTACTGTATTTCTAAACAGTCCCCTCAGACTGAGGCAATTTTTGTGGGAAACATAACCAGCTATATCTGGATTTCTGAGATTTTTGCTGAACTGGAAGGTAGACAAACCCCAAAGTCAGGATAGTTTTGTATGTGTGAAACTGTTAGGTAACTCCTATGTGGCATGGCTTATGCACTTTGGGAGTTCTGGTTCTGGCTGTAAACTTACAACCACCTTCTCATCTTTTGCTTAAGCTAAGTTGACCTTGCATTAGATATTCCATAATAACTCTCTTGTGGAGCAGCTGTTTCCATTGCACTACCTGTTCCATTGGTATCTGCCAGATTTAGGGGTTGTTGATTTAGAATTTGCCCTTCTCAATATTTTATCATCTCTTGAAATCTATGCCAGGGCCATGGCAGATGCCATAAGGAGACTGCAAGCAAAGGTAACTACTACGTCTCAAATTGCTATTCAGAATTGCATAGCCCTGGATTTTTAGTCAACCAAGCGAGTGGGGGTTGTGATCTCATCAATTCTAGTTGCTGCACCTATACTGACTAACACTGATTTTCACTGATTTACAAGCCATCATGAACCAATCAGCTATTTTTCATACTGTAACACATATTGATTCCTATTCTCCTTCTTTCTTTAACATTTGGAATTCTATTACTTTATGGTTACCCAACTTAGGATGGCTCAGATCCCCTTTTAATATTATAGTTGCGAATTATTATAAGGATTTCTGTTTGTTGTATGTCTTGTTTACTCACTGTGCATCTCCATGATAAAGAATCTAATCCCAAGGTGACAAGCAAACATCAAGACCATGGTATTGAAGTCTTACACAGGAAACAAGGATAGGAGTTATCAGATGTATTTGTAAAGATCAAGGGCTGATGCTAAAGAACTTCAAAAGATTACTTAAACACTGAAGGGAGGAATGTAGGACATTAGTTTACTATGATACTTCTCCAGATTAAAGGTCTGGTGACTTAACAGCTTACTAAGCAATTAAAGGCTTTTGTAAACTATGAATTATTAGCTTATTTGTGCCTTTGCTTGCTAAAAGTAACGTTTCTTTAACATCTTTTGGAAAGAGCTATAGAGGTTGACCATAAGCACTGTCTAAGCTGATAATTAATATCTCCTGTATAGACTAGATAACAGGTTGCAACTTTGAAACTTAGCTAGGATATCTTGCAAGCTGACCTATTACTGGAATCTAAGGAATGTGATGTGATACTTAGCATCTGGATAAGGGGCCAGAGGTAAGTAAAGGCCAAAAAAGGGTCATTCTTAAAAAAAAGATCACCTCATGTGCTAGTAAGCTAACATTCAATATTTTGGCAATCTTTGAGAAAACAAAAAATTGCCAGAAGTAAAGTTGAATTTAGGGGGCAGAAAAGACAGATAGGGACAGTGCAAAATAGGCAACACAAAACTATAATTAGAAAATAAATGACCATAGGGCAATTTAGGAAAGGAAACAATGATATAAAAGAGGGCTCAATAATTAGTTGAACTAAGAATTAGATTTTGCTTAAAAGATGGCAAGCTAGTATTGAATCTCTAGTTAGAAGTATTTAATTTAATTTATATCCCACCTTTATTATTTTTATAAGTAACTCAATGTGGCAAATATAAATACTCTTTTCTCGTCCTCTTTTCTCCTCAACATCAACCCTATAGTATGTGAATTGAGCTGAGAGAGAGTGATCCATCCAGCCACCTTTCACGCTTAAGGCGGAACTAAAACCATTGTCTCCCATTTTCTAGCCTGGTGTCTTAATCACTATTAGAGATATACTTATCACATTAATGGAAATGTGGCCCCAAATTTCCCAGATTAATCTTTCTTCTTCAGAGGTAATTTATCCACTTCTGATCTAAGGTCTTCAGGGAAATAGGATGGAGTTGACAGATCTCTTTACAACCTCCACATCTCAGTGATACTTGGAATAGTTATATCAATTTCTTGGTTATGTGGTCAGCTTGGGTGATTGTCCCTACCTGCAGTGCATGATCTTCTATCCTCTTTTCTACCCTCCCAGTAAACCTCCTTTATCCAACCAGATAAATCTTAGTTCTTTATTTTTCAGTGTATGGCATTTATAGAGGTCATGCAATCACTGATATACAACAGTAATAAACACATTGTACCTACAACCACAAATAAATCTTACTGAACTTACTTGTCAATATAGAATAGCAAATATATATTGAGAATCTGTAGTTCTATATTCCTTTACTTATTTCAGTTTCTAGTATGCATTCTGATTTCACAGTTCAGATCTCTATCTAATCTCCAAACAATGCTGAACTGCATTTTCTAAAAATGCTAAAATAATTTATTTCTTTCAAGAATCTATACTATAAGATCTGAACATCTCAGCAAATAACTGATGTCAATTTTTTCTTTTTGTTGATATTTTGTGTACAATTAAGCAATTATTTATACAGAACTAAATTTAGAAAGTGTGAGAAATAATAACACATTTGAGAATAAAATTAATGAGTACAACTTTTGGAGTATGAGCATATTAATGCATATATATTTGAATAGAGTACAATGCATTGATCATATTTAATATAGTGATCCAAAATGATATTTATTTTAATAGAAGCATATCTTATTCACATAGCTAATAAGTGGTATAAATAATTTCTTCATAGCAGTTTTTCAAACATTTTTATATGTTGAACTAATGTTCATGCTAGTGGTATTTCCTGCATATTTCCTATGAGAAGTAAAATTTTATTTTCCAGTACCTTAGGGTTCAAATCTTCCTCATAAGAATAGAAATGGAATAATTTCATATGTAGTCCCTATTTAAGGTGTTTCAGGAATACCAATTCTACTGCAAAATTCATTTTAAAAGACTACAATTCTCTTAAGTTTGTCGAAAAAGCTTTTGGTGGGAAACTTACTAACTGTACATTATCATAAATGTGAACTTTCATACCGCATATCATACTTTAGAAATATTCACTCTACTGGAAACTGTTTTAATGGAGTATGCCATCCATATATTATCTTTGCAGTCATTCCCTGATCTTTACTGAAATAAATTTTAAAGGAATTCTAAAACTCTACTTTGTTTTAGCAAGATCAAAGTGTATCTCTTGTTTCCAAAGTTTTGTTTAAAGATTTGGTTAAGAATCATTCGTGATGGATACATACATAAACATAATGTCACACACAAATATGTATATATATATACACAGAGAACACACATATATGCACACACATAAATACATATATAGAACCCTTTCAGAGATATACCAATGCTAAAATACGTTGAAAAGCTTTAACAGATACTACCTATACAATTTATTATGACAGAAGGATATAATTTGGGTTCTTTTAAAATGAAGTTGGAGTTTGCTTCCAATCCCTTGGCAATATATGTTCAATGGAGGTAGGTTTCTTATCTGTAATTACATTAACTCAGTGATGGTCCTTGATCCTCCCATTCCTTGAATTGAGTAAATTTATCCTCATTCTTAAGCTGTGAATGTTTAGATTTTCATTTTATATGATTTTAACTATTTTTAAATCTGGGTTCATGGCAATTTTTACTAATTTCTTTCCACCCAAATTAAACACTGTTGCTGTAACAGATGAAGAATCAAATATATCTTCAATGTGTACTCAATCTGTATTTGTATTATATAAAAATATCCTTATTGGTGGTCTGTGTCTTCCTTAATCTTGGGTCCTTTACCAGGAACCTGGCAGTTGAGGGTTCTATGCAATATTTTTGATTTTCCTATTGCTGCACGCTTCTAGACAGAAAATTCTGGTGTTGTTTCTGGGATCTGTTGGAGTCACTCTCCCAACTTAGGAGCCACAGCTTCAGTGCTCATACCACTACTGGGAACACTTTGGTCTTTGCTTTCCATATCCTCTCCAGTTCTTCCTTCAGGCCCTGGTACTTCTTCAGTTTCTCATAGTCCTTCCTGATTTTGCTATGACTTGGCTACATCTATCACTACTGCAGTCTTTTGGACTTTGTCTACTACCAAGATGTCTGACCTGTCTGCCTGGAACTGGAAATGCCACAGAATCATAGTCCTCTTATTTTCCACAACCTTCTGTGGGATCTTCCATCTAAATTTAGGAGGGTCTAGCTCATATTCCACACAGATGTTCCTGTATATAATGCCAACTACTTGGTTGTACCGTTCAGTGTATGCTCTTCCTGTCTGCATCTTATACCTTGCTATTATGTGTTGGGCTGTCTCTGAGGCCCCTCCAAATAGCCTGCACCTTATTTCAAATTGGTGTTTCTAAACTTCCATTTTGCTGTTGTTTATACTGGACAGCTTGTCTGATTCTAGTTCTTTAAAAAAATAATTACGAATAAATGAAGATATAATTCCTGTAATTATTGAACCAATTAGAGGGCATTGATATTGGGAAGGTTTAAAAGAAAAACAGAATTTTTGGAAGGATAATGATTTTAACAGTTGCTATCCTTCCTAAGAATGATAATAATCACATTGCCAAGTTTTTAATTCCATCTTGATTTTACATAATAAAGATTCATAATTATCTTTTTAATTAATGCCAGTCCTTTGTAATCATTCCGCCAAAGTGTTCAAATCCATGAGGGCTGATATATAACCCTATACTTTCTTGAAGTTGCTTGTGTGACACTCTCACTGTGTTAATTACTATAGCAGATGACTTGCTAATATTTATTTCTAATCTTGCATGTTTTAGAATTCATCCAATTCATCCTGCAATTGGAATCTCCCTCTTTTTGAGCTCTTAAGGAAATAAACATCATTTGGGAACAAATTAATTATATTGGTTGCTATATGAAGTCACTGATCATTCTTATTATTCCTAATATTATTACCAATATCACTATCATACAAAGAAATGAAACAGATGAAAAGGAGTATCATTGTTTTGAACCCTTCATAACTGGAAGAATCCCAACCTTTGTATTTCTCTAATGTTAACGACTGCTTGTAATGGGTGATAAAAATAAATAAAACTGCCTCCATAGGAACTTTAAACTTTGCTCTCCCTTGATGTGGCAGTTAAACGAATGTGTGAGTTGTTAAGTAGAGCACTGTATGCTTCAAGGGTGTGGGAGGCCCTGGGAGGCCAAACACAGACCCAGGAAAAGGAGCCTGGCACTCATTTTTTTTAAAGGAAGCACCAGTAATGGATCCTTGTTAAAAAAGCTATGGGCTTGTGAGAAGTACTGCCTGGTTGCAGAAAAGCAATGAGATGGGCAGCCTCTATAAGAAAGCTGAGGCTCACATTGCATTGCACTGCACCACACTGTACTGCATTGCATTGCATTCCATTGCATTGGTTGGGCTCTTCTGCAAAATAAACAGAAAGGTAAATTTGGTGCTGCTGGGGCCTGGAGCTGAGTGAGGAGGAGGCTGAGTCTGCTAATCCCTTGGGTGGCTAGAT
This sequence comes from Naja naja, assembly GCA_009733165.1. Lineage (NCBI taxonomy): Eukaryota > Metazoa > Chordata > Lepidosauria > Squamata > Elapidae > Naja > Naja naja. The sequence goes on along the minus strand of CM019148.1, from coordinate 191,967,786 downwards.
ATGAAGTATGCTGAGGCCTATAAGCTCTAATAGTAATTCTGCTGCCCAGCTTTAGGCTCCTTTGGGTGATTGAGTGGCTGGGTTGGGAGCAAGCTGAGGGGGAGGTCTTCCTTATGCACTGTGGTCCGGCAGTCTTCAAGATGGTGAAGGCATTGGCGGGAGCTGCAGACGTGAAGGTAATGGAATGGCCTGATTTAGAAAAGCTTTTAAGAGCCCATTACGCCCCACAAGTATCGTGCCTCATTAAGAGAAACGAGTTTTACCGTCGGGATCAAGGGGAAAGCAAAAACGTTAACGACTTCGTGGCAAGCTTAAGAGACATTGGGGGTGCATGCGAGTTTAACAGCTTGGAGGAGGCCATGCGTGATTGGTTTGTCCTAGGCCTCAAAGACAAGGTGCTTTAGAGCAAATTATTATTAAAACCTAAGATCACGTTAAAGGAGGCCATAGAAGAGGCCTCCTCAGCAGAAGCCACTAAGTCCTCAGCGGCAGCCATGAAGAAAATTAACAAGGCCTCAAGCCATCCTGATGTGGAAAAGTCCACAACAACTCATTGCGAGCAGATAGATTCTGAATCAGACTGTAGTGAGGTGGAGGAAGGAATTTATAGACTCAGAATGGAAAAGAAAAAGAAATACCTGGGAAGGAAAAGGCAAGACTTTTATTGCAGAGGTTGTGTGGGGGGCCACCCCCGCACTGAATGCAGGTTTCTTGATACCATCTGCCTACGTTGTGAAAAAAGAGGTCATTTAGCAAGAGTCTGCAAATCATCCAGAACTCCTCCACACAGAAGAAAGTTTCTTGACAAAGGTTTTCAAGCCCAACAACTTCAGTGAGAAAATGGGGTGCAACTCAGAAGCAAATGGGAAGAATGAAACTCATCAAACAGTCACCATTGGTCATTCTTCAACCTTGAGAAGCAGAAAAGTACATGTGAAGGTACTAATTGAAGGAAAGCCTTGCCAAATGGAAGTGGACTCAGGCTCCTATTTATCTATGGTGTCATGGGACAATATTCACAGGCTACTTCCCAACGTTCAGAAGAAACATTTCCAGAAGCAAGCACTGACTCTTAAAGACTACCTAGGGAACAAGATTCCAGTAGTTGGAACAAGAGAATTCAACGTGAAGTTTAAAGGCCACAACAAACGTTTGCCCCTGACCATCGTGGACAAGGATCGCCCAAGCTTGCTGGGACTTGAGTGGTTCAATCCACTAGGCATCGAGGTGACTGGCATCAATCACGTGAGCAACTCTGAATGGGAGGAGGCCTTGAAGTCTGAGTTTGCAGAGGTCTTCAGCGAAGGATTGGGCAAGTATATGGGGACCCCTATCACTTTCAACCTAGATCCCAGGGTGCCCCCAATTCATTTAAAGCCCAGAAGGGTCCCATTTGCTTTAAAGGAAAAAATTGATGCACAATTAGATAAATTAATAGCTCAAGGGGTTTTAGAGCCCACTGTCCACTCCAGGTGGGAGACACCCATAGTCACACCAGTCAAGACTGATGGGTCAGTAAGAATCTGTGGAGACTATAAGGGGACACTGAACCATGTGCTGCAGCAGAGCGCATATCCAGTTCCAGTGGTGCATCATCTGTTACATTCACTTGGCAGGGGTACAGTCTTTGCCAAATTGGATCTGGCCCAGGCATATCAACAACTAACAGTTGATGATGCCACTGCAGAGGCCCAAACCATTGTGACTCATAGAGGTGCCTTCAAATGTAAAAGGTTACAATTTGGAGTAAGCGTGGCACCAGGCATCTTTCAAAGCCTTATGGAAAGGATGCTCCAAGGACTGCCAGGGGTAGTGCCTTACTTTGATGATGTGTTAATTTCTGCTGAAAATGACACTCAGTTACAAGAGAGACTCAGAGAAGTCCTTACCAGATTCAAGAAAGCGGGGTTAAAAGTCAAGGAAGAAAAATGCACTCTTAAAACTGACAAGGTTGAGTTCCTGGGCTACATGATTGACAAGCATGGCATCCACCCCACAGATGCCAAGGTTCAAGCAATCAAAGAATCCCCTAGACCTAAATGCAAAACAGATTTGCAAGCCTTCCTTGGACTCATTAACTTTTATTACATGTTCCTACCTCAGAAGGCAACCATTGCTGAACCATTGCACAGATTACTTGACAAAAAGTCTGTCTGGGTCTGGGGGAGGAAGGAACAATCAGCATTTAACAGTATTAAAAGACTAATCATGTGTGATGCTGTACTGATACAGTTCTCTGAGAATTTACCTGTTGTTCTGACTTGTGATGCATCCCCTTTTGGAGTGGGGGTTTGAGTCACAGGCTTCCCAATGGAAGGGAAGCCCCAATTGCATTTTACTCTCGCACTTTGTCCAAAGCAGAGAGGAATTATAGCCAATTGGACAAGGAGGCTTTAGCAGTTGTTGCAGCTGTTAAGAAATTTCATGAATATCTGTATGGCAGGTCATTCACCATTGTTACAGATCACAAACCTTTGTTAGGCATTGTGGCAGGAGACAAACCTACACCTACTATCCTGTCACCAAGAATGCTGAGGTGGACTGAATTTCTTGCTGCTTATTCATACAAACTTATCCACAAGCCTGGCAAGGACATTGGACATGCTGATGCACTAAGTTGTTGCCCACTTCCTTGCCACAAGGAGGACTTTGAACCTGAAACACACACCTTTTCCCTAGAAACTGTTGCCAAGCTTCCAGTGCATGCTGCTGAAATTGCCAGAGAGACTGCCAAAGACACTTTATTGGCTCCTGTTATAGGCTGAATTAAGAAAGGTTGGCCTCTTCAAGATCTACCTCACCTGGCTCAACCTTTTAAGTCCAGGCAAACTGAATTATCTGTATTAAGAGGATGTATTTTGTGGGTAACAGGGTGGTTATTCCTGCAAAACTGCAAAGAGAGGTTTTGGAAATCTTACATGAGGGTCATCCTGGTATTGTAAGGATGAAGGGATTGGCCAGGAGTTATGTATGGTGGCCAGGTATTGATAAAATGGTTGAAAACTGGGTTGCATCTTGTCCCAACTGTCAGGTAGTCAGGCCTGCCCCACCTCTCGCCTCCCCACAGGAATGGGAATGTCCTAGGGGCCCATGGTCCAGGATTCACATTGATTTTGCTGGCCCTACCAGAGGGCACACCTTTCTTATTATAGTAGATGCATATTCCAAATGGCTAGAGGTAATCCCCATGGCATCCACCACAACTGATGCTGTCATCAAGCAGCTCAAAAACTTTTGTAACCCACGGGTTACCTGATGTTCTTGTCTCTGACAATGGCCCTCAATTTACATCCAACCTTTTTGAATCCTATTTAGCACAACAGGGTATCAGACATGCCCTCACTGCCCCTGGGCACCCTTCGCTAACGGCGGGCTGAACTCATGGTACGCTTTACCAAGGAGAAGCTTCAGCAACTGGGTCCTGGGGACATCACTGAGAAAGTTGAAAAACTTCTTAGTGTTCAGCACATCACTCCTAACCCATCTAATAACTTATCTCCAGCAGAGTTGTTGATGGGTAGGAAACTTAGGTCTTCCTTGACCGCCTTCATCCCACTTACGCACCCAACGCACCACTAGATTCCACTTCCAAAGTTTGCACATTCAGTGTGGGTGATTCTGTTTATGCTAAGAACCTTATGGGTGAACCTTTGTGGAGTCCTGCTGAGATAACTCAAATCACAGCCCCTCGTTCTTACAGGGTGCAAACAGAGGATGGACTCCTCTGGAGCAGGCACATTGATCAACTTAGATCCAGGTTCTCTCAGGAACATCGCACTTGTTCCTCTCTAGTTCCCTCACCTGATGTCAATTCTAGGGGAAGGGGAGGAACAGGAGGATAATCAGCAAGCAAGAATCCACCCCATGTGTAATGAGCCATTACGACAGGAACCATTCCAAAACCTGTCACAATGCCAAAATCCATCCTTAGAAGTGGAAGATTGTACATCACTACCTGACTTGGGTGCTGACATTGGGCTGGAGATGGGTTGGGAGGAGAGACCAGATTCTAACAATCAAACAGGGTCTTCTTTCACAGGAAGTCCCAGTGGGAAATGTCAGCAGACACATTTCCTCTCTCACTGGGTGAGAATGTTAAAACTTCTGAACCACGAAGGTCTCAACATTACGCAAGAGCCCCACCTATTTAAAAGAATACATTAGATAGGTTGGGGTTTGGTATGGACTGAACCTAGTGGGGAGGGGTGTTATGTATGTAGGTTTGAATGTCATTGGTTTAGTTTGAATTGTTCTTGTAAAATGTCAAATAGGATTGGTTTAAGTAGTGCGGGAAAACCCTGCACTCTGATTGGCTGGCAACTACGGCTGCTGGCTATAAGTAGCAGCCGTAGCCCAGCCAAGTTGGGTCCATTCGAGCTGTAGTCACTAATAAACTCTTCACTGAAGCTCTTCGCGTCTGACTCTTCATGCAAACTTAACACTTTGGTGGTTGGATGAGAAATAGGCCTCAGCCTACAGGCTGTAACAGCCCTCTGTGTGATGGTAGCTTCTGCTGACCAGCTTTAGACATCCATGTATGGCTGAGTATCTCGGTTGGGAGCAGACCAAGGCCTGTGGGGACCCAGCAGGATGGGGAGGATGGGGAAGGTGGGGAACTGGCCATTGCACTGTCTCTGTGTGGTGGCTCATAAGGGTGAACCATGGCAGTGGCACTTTGTAACTGGGCAATAAGTATCTTTTTGGGGAGGGTGTATTAACTTTGAATGGCCATTAAGTGATTGATTGTAAATCGAGGACTACCTATACTGTGAATACTATTTTAATTCTCTTCAAAATGACTCCCTTGTTCAGGGAGTATCCACCATGTATTCACTTAGTAATTCTTTCTATTTAATCCACCCTTGTGGGCAGAGATCCCCACCAAAGTGCCGCAACCTCATCCAAATACTCGCAGTGTGAAATCATGCATATTGTACTGAATTATTCTCTAATAATTTGTCCAGCTTGAATGAATAGCAAACTCCTTCCGACAACAGTACAAATCCCATTAACTAAAGCTCTTCACAATATAACTAGCTTAATCTGTTTAACACATGAATCAATGTGAAATTTCATCAGCACAGAGGAAATTTAAGAGGCAGCAGTAATTTTTAGTAGTTCTCTGCAGAATTCAAGGCAGAATTGTGAGAAGCCAGAATATAAACTGGGGGGACCATTTCTTTTTTGAAAACATAGATAGTTACACTCTGGGGAAAACCAGTGACAGAAATTGTCCTGCAGACCTTCAGTTTGGTGTCTAATATATTATTTTTGCCTTACTATCTGTGATGAAGAACATGTTCTAATAAAAATATTGTAATATTCTTCAAGACCACCCTCACCAACACTGACAGGGCAAGCCACTAGCATATAAACTGAGAGCAAACTCCATTCCTTACTAGCACTGATGATGTTACATAGTTTGGATTATGAAATGTCTGCAGGAAAACAGCCAAGCTCAGAAGGCATCAAGAACCCTTCACATTTATATTTATGTATTTATATTATAGTTATATCAAAAACAGGTAAAGATCACTCAGTATGCTATCATCCAATTTCATTGATTAATGTTGATATAAAGATTTTAACAGCAGCATTAGTAAATTGATTACAGCAAGTGATATTGTTTCTTATTAAGAACGATCAAGCAAGGTTTATAAAAATTGGCAATGAGTAGATATCAGATTAATTGTAGATCTAATAGATTTGAATAAAAATAGAGATCAGTTTGTTATAATCTTATCATTGGATGCTGAAAAAGCCTCTAGCAAAAGACACAAAATATATGTTTGTTGTATTAAATAGATTTGGATTTCCTTGGGAATTCATCACATGGATTAAGATGATATGATATGAGTTACTCATATCTAAAATAAATGTTAATGGCTTGTTATCTCCGATTTTCCAATTGTTTAGAGTTACTAAACAAAGATGTCCACTTTCACCCTTGTTTTTAATATCTATGTAGCACCTTGCTATTAAACAACCTAGAGAGATTTACAGAGTAGCACGTAACTCAATTGAACACAAATTGATTTTATTTGAAGATGACATTCTTTTGTTTATGTCTTATGTTTGCCTTTTTTGTGGTCATTATTTTAAAAGCAATAAAATATTAAATTAAAAATGATGGGACTCTGGGATGGATTATAATATCCCTGGGCCAAAGGATAGTTCTATACCAGAGATAGTTGAATATTCTTCTATAGTGAATGGTTGCAATTCATGGTAGTCATTCTACACTGTCAGAACATAGAAATATACAGCCCAAGCATGGACTGGCTACTGCATTCAAGCCAAGCCAGCTTCTTCCTGCCTGTCCAAAGAGAAGGAATTGGTGATTTTGCCACTACTTTCTTAGCAGAGGGAGTGATGAGAAAGCAGGCATTAGCTGGAGAAATTGGGAGAGATTCCACATTTCTAAATTGTTGATTTTTATTCAGTTAGTGTGATCATATGCTGCCTGGACACTAGTAAGGTGACAGTTTGATTATGAAGCTGAAAAAAATTGAGGGTGTTCTGAAAACAGGGTTAACATGGTTTTCCATAAACAGGAGTATCATTTTGGATTTTCCATGGGTTAAGCTAATCTTATTCAGTTTCACATTAAACCAGAAATGTGTGTAAAACTGTGGCTAACTAAAGAAATCATCAAGATACTAAGTTAATTCCCTAGTCTTAGGAAAATATCCATATTGTTTCTAAAATGTACAGATTGCCTCAGGGATCTTTGGACAGAGAGTGTTTTTTTTAAGTTAAGTAAACAATTGATGATGATGCATCCATATGGTACAATATATAGTAATGCCATTAATGAATAGCTCTCCTGAGCTTAAATGCCAGATTGTATCTTAGACTATAATTGATCTAGGCAGAAATGATTTCTTTAAGGTTTTGAAAAGAACAAGGGAATAATATTTAACATTCTGTAACTTTGCATAAATTGTACTCCAAGAAAAATGAGTAACAAAACATTTGTTATTTTTTCACTGAGCGAACTATGTTCTTAGTAGTTTAGTGATAGATTCCAATCCAGGGTAGGGAGATGTGATGTACGACAATGGACCCCATAGGGTGATGATTCAGTCTTAGTCCCATCAATAGGTTATAGCTATTCAGGTCATCATGGTCCAGCTTTGAAAGGGAAGCAAAATATTCCACTGACAAAACAAATCATTTCCTTATTCCATAAGAATAATTCAATATATAATTATATAGATGCAACATCATATTCTCAGTTAATTGGAATGTGGAACTGAGCAATTAATTTGGCTTTGCAAGGCAGCAGATATTCAATTCAACAAAGCCCCTTTTGAAATGAACATCCCAATTGTTCAGATTGTGAGGAGTTTGGAGAGACAGAACTAAGTAAAACGAATGAGTCTTTTAAGAAATCTGGGGATGTTCTCTTTTTATGAAATATTTTAGAATGGTCATTCATTTTAAATCTTGCCTTAAAGATCAATCCTAGCTTAAATCTGCACGTAGCATATAAATAACAAAAAAGAAGGAACATCAATCCAGATTCCTCTTGAACTGAAGATTGATTGACTGTTTCTTTATGCAGGTAGCTGAGCTAGAAAAGTCAGAATTTCTCTCTTTATTCTAGGTAGGATGGGCATATATTTAAATATTTTCGGATAGTTTAAGCATTTATAGCATTTGTATGGAATTCTTCGTGAAAGGAAGATGTCAGGAAGAGAAACTTACACAGATATTTTTCTTACGCAGGTATTTCTCGAGAAAAGTACTCCACTCCTCCACTCACAATAGAATTCCCTATGCCTCCAGGTTCAAAATTTTGGGCCTGGACAATCTAGAACTGTGCCGCCTGCGGTCCGATCTAAACATAGTACACAAAATTGTCTGTTACAATGTCTTACCTGTCAACAACTTTTTCAGCCTCAATCACAATAATACATGAGCAACAACAAATACAAACTCAAGGTAAACCACTCCAGTCTTGATTGTAGAAAATACGACTTCAGCAATAGAGTCAATGCCAGGAACACCAGACCCGACTGCGTTGTTACAACCTCAAGCCCTCACAGCTTCAACCTCAAACATGGACCTCACCCCATTCCTAAGAGGTCCTTAAGGGGGTGTGCATAACCACACCAGCGTGCCTACTGTCCCTGTCTTACTGTCCCCATTTATCTGTATTTACTCCAAAGGTGGTATGTAGCACGTTCTGACCAGTTCTGGAGAATCGGTAGCGGAAATTTTGAGTAGTTCGGAGAACTGGCAAATACCACCTCTGACTGGAGATTTTACAGTATCCTTCCCCTGCCATGGCCACCAAGCCACGCCCACAGAACCGGTAGTAAAAAAAAATTGAATCCCACCACTGATTTACTCCCTTGTTCTTGTTTATGTTCATACTTATACTTGTTATCTTGTACATGTATCTTGTACAAACAGATAAAAGATAGATGGAACTGCATCCAATCTCACATTCTGTGAGAAGTAAATTATGGCTAGTCTAAAGAAAAGAAGAATTAGGGGTGACATGATAGCAGTATTCCAGTATTTGAAGGGCTGCCACAAAGAAGAGGGGGGACAAATTATTTTCCAAAGCAGCAGAGGGCAGGACAAGAAACAATGGTTGGAAACTAATCAAAGACAGAAGCAACCTGGAATTAAGGAGAAACTTCCTAACAGTGAGGACAATTAATGAGTCAGTTTGCCTTCAGAAATTGTGGGCACTCCATCAATGGAAGCTTTTAAGAAGAGACTAGACTTCTATACTTATCTGAAATAGTATAGGTTCTCCTGCTTGAGCAGGGGTGGGGGCTGTATTAGAAGACCACCAGGGTCCCTTCCAGCTCTATTCTAATTCTAATATTTCCCTTTGGATATGAAACTATCCAAAGTCGCTAATCGGATACATTCACTGCTTCCTCAAAGTCAGAACTGAAGGCAGGGTTTGTGGGAAGGAAAGATTGATTGCATTATATGATATGTTATACTAAGCAAGATTTTTAAAAAAGAGCATGCGGATGAAATGGAATTGCCAGTTTATTGTTGTGGTTAAGGCACCAGGCTAGAAAGTGGAACTCTTAGTTCTTGTCCCATTGAAGGACCAGTCATTCCTTCTTAACCCTAGGAAGCAGACAGTGACAAACCGTTTCTGAAATCTTGCCAAGAAAACTTTGAGAACTAGGCCAGGCAGGAATCAACACTGATTCAAAGGGACCACAAAAAAGCTGTATCCTTGCAGGGCAATAAATATGCAAAAACAATGAAATATTTCATACAAGTGAAATATTGGTTTATGAGTGCTCTCTTGCTCTCTCTGTTTTGCTCTCTCTCAATTTTTACTGAAAGTTTCCCAAAGAGCATAAAAACTAACATGAACTAATAAAAAGTAAAAGCAGAAAAAAAGAAAAGGAAAAGAAAAAAAGAAGAAATGCAGAAAAAAGGGATGAAAAAAGGAAAAGTGCAGGAAAAAAAGAAACAGAAGCTACTGATCTCCTTTGCAACAAATATAAGTACAATTACCATGTTATCTCTTACTCTATGATTGCGAAAGAAAAGCTCACTCTTTCCTATTATACAGTTTGTAGGTCAGTACTCTATTTTAGATTCCCTGAATAATCCTCCCTTTAACCCATAAAACCTCTAGCAATGTGTTGCTTGGCCATGACCCCTCACTTGCATCTTGAACCTTTTATACTAAGAAGCTGGTAGATGTGAGGTTCTGGGTATATCCACAGTTCTCCTGATATACTTTCTCAAGCATTTTGGCCAGGAAACTATTCCTCACATAGTATTCATTATACCACTCTTCATTTTTCATATACAAGGTGAGTTAGAGCAGGACTCTTTCTTCAAAAGGCATATAGGAGAAATGAGAGGAAGAGAGGGCAAGGGTGATAGTAGCAATGGCTGCTGTTGACTCTTCACTATGGGATTCCTTTCATTGTCAATCTTAGTACCTGAAATGAGCCCAGACATTCTTTTGGGCTTTAGTACGTGCTTTTGCTCCTCCTTGATTTTCCCCGTCAGAACTTCAGGTCAGAAGTTCGCTATGTTGGAAAGGACTAGTAGGCATGTAGGTTGCTCATGTTCTGGCAGGTGGTACTGCCTTCACAGCAGTGGTGAGATTCAAAATTTTTTACTACCAGTTCTGTGGGAGTGGCATGGCTTGGTGGGTGTGGCTTGGTAGGCATGGCAGGGGAAGGATACTGTAAAATCTCCATTCCCACCCCACTCCAGGGGGAAGGTTACCACTGGTTCTCTGAACTAGTCAAAATTTCTGCTGCCGGTTCTCCAGAACTGGTCAGAATCTGCTGAAAACCACCTCTGCTTCACAGACACATTGTTGTCTTGTGGGGGTTCTGATGTTTTATTACAAAGGAACTAACCAGAGGCGCTCTGGCTGTCCCTTTGCCCCACCTCCAAACAATCCCCTAAAAATTCATCTCTTGAGCAGTGAAATCAGAAATGGTCATAGAGGCACACAGTCTCACAGCTGGATAGGAGGGGTCAGCCCTTCAACTGGACAATTGGAATCTTGAGGGTACTAACTCTGTCAGGCTTCTCTTCCAAGTGACAGAATATGCTAGTCTACAATAGACTAGTTCTATTTTCCAATGGGAAATACTAGTTTTCTGCTAAAATGGAGCCTCCATTGTGGGAATATGTTCACCACAAACTGTAAGCAGTCCATGACAGGGCATGCAAAATATGTGGATGAATGCATTATAGTATGTTGTTTGCTTGTTTATAAGCTAGAGATATGCCAGAGTTACATCAGCATAGGATATAAATATCTTGATTTTTAAACAAAATTATCAAGTATTGTAGTAAATTTTAAATATATATTTCATATTTATTAACCACCTATCTGTCTCCCTCTATATAGAATGGAATGGAATGGAATGGAATAGAATAGAATAGAATAGAATAGAATAGAATAGAATAGAATAGAGATTAGAGAGGACAGAATAATTTCAAAGACCATAGGAAATTGATACATAGGGCAAGCTATTGAGCCAAACCATTACTTTCATGGTTAGAAATATGAACAGGAAGCATGTTGCACTTCTAAAGTGATCTTAGTCACTTAATATATGATGTTTGTTATCAGCCTCTTTCCTGATCACTGATCCAGTTTACACATTTGCATGGTTAGCTTTTTACTTTCATAGATATGGGGTGCAGAAGGCTAACTCCTAATTTTCTCAGGCATGGATATAGTGTTAACTGAACTCTTAATGTGTTAGCAGAAAGAACAATGAAATTTTCATGGGACAGCTGTTCTCTTCAAAATGTTTTGTGCAAGACAACATTCTAGGGAGGATAGACACTATAAAAATTAGAATGCACAAATCAAACTTAAAAGAAACAAACAAACAAAAAATAAACATAATGTTAGCACCTAAAGGTATAGAAGGAAATTTTCCAAGTGTCTGAATTGATAATGGTTGATATGAACTGATGTTTCCACAACATTATTTTATATCCTTATAGATAAACTTCATTATTAACTTTTCATGGGACAACTGTTCCCACACTAACAGTGCTTTTGCAAAATATAAGCAATGGCATTGCTAGAATCAGTCTAAGCATAGGAATGATGGATTCCAACAAAAAAACAGCCACAAAGTTAGAATAACATATCAACATCTCCTCTTACCATTTTCAATGTTCAATTAAAAAATTTACTGCTATTCCACTTCTCTCTTTCTTTTTCTCTCTTTTTACATCAGTTTTACACAAACTAGGCCAGAGTAAACTAAATATATATAATTTATAAACAATCTGGGGGAAAATGTCTGAATTATTTATGTCACTTTTTGAAAAATGTGTTTGTTCTTTTACAAAAAAAAATAGGTATTGCTCTTAATCATTGTGGTGCCACGAATATGCTGAAAAAATCAGGACTCCCCAAGTTTCTTGTTTGGAAAGAAGTAAGTTCAGTAACTCAATCTGCAATTGGAAAACCAAAGGCAAACTGATTCTGAATGGTCTATTTAAACAAGTGCCAATTACTGAATAATTCTCTGGCCTAAACAGAAGCGCATTGTATATGGAATGGTCTTTTTGTGCCTTAGAGTGCCTTCTACCAGATGCCCTTTTAAATTGTTTTGAATTCTCTGTAGGCAATAGATAGCGAAACCTACAGAACTTAGTAATGGCAAAGAGGAAGCAATCATGTGGCTACTTGCTAGTTAAAGAGTCTTGGAAAAGGCATCTGTTATATATGAATTACAGACATAGGGGAACTTTGACAGTTCATAGACCAGACCTAATTTATTAAATGAAGTTTCTAATATAAACAGTAATTCATTTCAGGCACTGACACCAAAAGTCTGGGTTATGTGAACATTGTCTAGAGAACTGTCACCTTTTCAAAATCAAATCAAAAGAAAGAAAATAATCAACTGCACTGAAAAAGTGAACTTGACACTGATCGGACTGTTGTAGGTAAAAATGAATAAATGCATCTTATATCTTTATCCCAAAAGAAAACATCCAAATGCATGAAGCAGATTATTCCAGTGAAAATTTATATTTATTTTACAGCAGTAAGATTTGAACTATATTCTGATACAGGTACCCCTTCATATACAACCGCAATTGGAATTAAAATTTCCATTGCTAAGCAAGGAAAGTTGTTAAGTGTCTGATTTTACAGCCTTTTTGCCATGGTTGTTAAATGAATCATTGCAGTTGCTAAATGAATCATGTGGTCATTAAGTGAACTAGGCTTCCCCCATTTAATTTGCTTGTCAGATGCTAACTGGGAAAGTCACAAATGGCAATCACATGATCTGGGGATGCTGCCTGAATTTTGATTATGTGACTATGGGGATGCTCTGATAGTCAGAAGTGTGAGGACTTGTTGTAAGTAATTTTCAGTGCTATTGTAACTTAGAACGGTCACTAAATGAATGGTTGGAAGTTGAGGACTGTCTATACATCTATATGATTAGAAATATTCTCAACAATAAAGCACAGAACGTGCATTAATGTAAGAATTCAATTCATTGGTATGTATTGTCCTTGGGGTTTTTCAGGATCAAAGATTAGACTTGTTCTACATTCCTAGCAAAACTACCAATTGTAATCAGCAGGATAACAAGAACCTTTGGAAGACACAATAGTCAGGAAGACAGAATCGTCCATATGCTGACTAAGAAGGGTTAATATTTGGGATGCCGAGGGTACTGAAGGTGTAAAACCAAACAGTAAGAATTTTGTTATCCTGACTTATTCAAATCCTTCTTAGGAAATTCATTGTAGCACATTATATGTAATTATGGTTATAGTAACAAATAAAATACTGTATTATTAGTATGCATTCATTCTTGGCAAATCCTTGTTCTGGAACTGAAGTAGGCTATTTGGGAAAGATTTGGAAATCCAAAACGAATCTGTTAAGGATAAATGGAACATTCCAGAAGCTTTAGAGAAATTCAGTTATTTGAAAGTGCAGAGGCACAAAAGCCATGTTCATAAAATCTAACTTGTGGCAGTAGTACTATGTGCGGCATAGTCAGACAGAGTAGAGCAGGAGAGGGGTAGTTTTTGTTAAGTTTGCATGAAGAGTCAGATGCGAAGAGCTTCAGTGAAAAGTTTATTTAGTGACTACAGCTCGAATGGACCCAACTTGGCTGGGCTACGGCTGCTACTTATAGCCAGCAGCCGTAGTTGCCAGCCAATCAGAGTGCAGGGTTTTCTCACACTTTTTAAACCAATCATATTTGACATTTTACAAGAACAATTTAAACTAAACCAATAACATTCAAACCTACATACATAACACCCCTCCCCACTAGGTTCAGTCCATACCAAACCCCAACCTATCTAATGTATTCTTTTAAATAGGTGGGGCTCTTACGTGTATGTTGAGACCTTCGTGGTTCAGAAGTTTTAACATTCTCACCCAGTGAGAGAGGAAATGTGTCTGCTGACATTTCCCTTCTGGGACTCCCTGTGAAAGAAGACCCTGTTTGATTGCTAGAATCTGGTCTCTCCTCCCAACCCATCTCCATCCCAATGTCAGCACCCAAGTCAGGTAGTGATGTGCAATCATCCACTTCTAAGGATGGAATCTGGCATTGTGACAGGTTTTGGGATGGTTCCTGTCGTAATGGCTCATTACACATGGGGCGGATTCTTGCTTGCTGATTTTCCTCCTGTTCCTCCCCTTCCCCCCTAGAATTGACATCAGGTGAGGGAACTAGAGAGGAACAAGTGTGATGTTCCTGAGAGAACCTGGATCTAAGTTGATCAATGTGCCTGCTCCAGAGGAGTCCATCCTCTGTTTGCACCCTGTAAGAACGAGGGGCTGTGATTTGAGTTATCTCAGCAGGAATCCACAAAGGTTCACCCATAAGGTTCTTAGCATAAACAGAATCACCCACACTGAATGTGCAAACTTTGGAAGTGGAATCTAGTGGTGCGTTGGGTGCATAAGTGGGATGAAGGCGGTTAAAGGAAGACCTAAGTTTCCTACCCATCAACAACTCTGCTGGGGATAAGTTATTAGATGGGTTAGGAGTGATGTGCTGAACACTAAGAAGTTTTTCAACTTTCTCAGTGATGTCCCCAGGACCCAGTTGCTGAAGCTTCTCCTTGGTAAAACGTACCATGCGTTCAGCCCGGCCATTAGCCGAAGGGTGCCCAGGGGCAGTAAGGGCATGTCTGACACCCTGTTGTGCTAAATAGCATTCAAAAAGGTTGGATGTAAATTGAGGGCCATTGTCAGAGACAAGAACATCAGGTAACCCGTTGGTTACAAAAAGTTTTTTGAGCTGTTTGATGACAGCATCAGTTGTGGTGGATGTCATGGGGATTACCTCTAGCCATTTGGAATATGCATCTACTATAATAAGAAAGGTGTGCCCTCTGGTAGGGCCAGCAAAATCAATGTGAATCCTGGACCATGGGCCCCTAGGACATTCCCATTCCTGTGTGGGGGCGAGAGGTGGCCTGACTACCTGACAGTTGGGACAAGATGCAACCCAGTTTTCAACCATTTTATCAATACCTGGCCACCATACATAACTCCTGGCCAATCCCTTCATCCTTACAATACCAGGATGACCCTCATGTAAGATTTCCAAAACCTCTCTTTGCAGTTTTGCAGGAATAACCACCCTGTTACCCCACAAAATACATCCTCTTAATACAGATAATTCAGTTTGCCTGGACTTAAAAGGTTGAGCCAGGTGAGGTAGATCTTGAAGAGGCCAACCTTTCTTAATTCAGCCTATAACAGGAGCCAATAAAGTGTCTTTGGCAATCTCTCTGGCAATTTCAGCAGCATGCACTGGAAGCTTGGCAACAGTTTCTAGGAAAAAGGTGTGTGTTTCAGGTTCAAAGTCCTCCTTGTGGCAAGGAAGTGGGCAACAACTTAGTGCATCAGCATGTCCAATGTCCTTGCCAGGCTTGTGGATAAGTTTGTATGAATAAGCTGCAAGAAATTCAGTCCACCTCAGCATTCTTGGTGACAGGATAGTAGGTGTAGGTTTGTCTCTTGCCACAATGCCTAACAAAGGTTTGTGATCTGTAACAATGGTAAATGTTCTCCCATACAGATATTCATGAAATTTCTTAACAGCTGCAACAATTGCCAATGCTTCCTTGTCCAAATGGCTGTAATTCCTCTCTGCTTTGGTCAAAGTGTGAGAGTAAAATGCAATAGGGGCTTCTCTCCCACTGGGAAGCCTGTGGCTCAAAATCCCCCCCACTCCAAAAGGGGATGCATCACAAGTCAGTACAACAGGTAAATTCTCAGAGAACTGTATCAGTACAGCATCAGACGTGATTAGTCTTTTAATACTGTTAAATGCTGATTGTTCCTTCCTCCCCCAGCCCCAAACAGACTTCCTGTCAAGTAATCTGTGCAATGGTTCAGCAATGGTTGCCTTCTGAGGTAGGAACATGTGATAAAAGTTAATGAGTCCAAGGAAGGCTTGCAAATCTGTTTTGCATTTAGGTCTAGGGGCTTCTTTGATTGCTTGAACCTTGGCATCTGTAGGGTGGATGCCATGCTTGTCAATCATGTAGCCCAGGAACTCAACCTTGTCAGTTTTAAGAGTGCATTTTTCTTCCTTGACTTTTAACCCCGCTTTCCTGAATCTGGTAAGGACTTCTCTGAGTCTTTCTTGTAACTGAGTGTCATTTTCAGCAGAGATTAACACATCATCAAAGTAAGGCACTACTCCTGGCAGTCCTTGGAGCATCCTTTCCATAAGGCTTTGAAAGATGCCTGGTGCCACGCTTACTCCAAATTGTAACCTTTTACATTTGAAGGCACCTCTATGAGTCACAATGTTTTGGGCCTCTGCAGTGGCATCATCAACTGCTAGTTGTTGATATGCCTGGGCCAGATCCAATTTGGCAAAGACTGTACCCCTGCCAAGTGAATGTAACAGATGATGCACCACTGGAACTGGGTATGCGCTCTGCTGCAGTGCATGGTTCAGTGTCCCCTTATAGTCTCCACAGATTCTTACTGACCCATCAGTCTTGACTGGTGTGACTATGGGTGTCTCCCACCTGGAGTGGTCAGTGGGCTCTAAAACCCCTTGAGCTATTAATTTGTCTAATTGTGCATCAATTTTTTCCTTTAAAGCAAATGGGACCCTTCTGGGCTTTAAACGAATTGCGGGCACTCTGGGATCTAGGTTGAAAGTGATAGAGGTCCCCATATACTTGCCCAATCCTTCACTGAAGACTTCTGGAAACTCAGACTTCAAGGCCTCCTCCCATTCAGAGTTGCTCACGTGATTGATGCCAGTCACCTCGATGCCTAGTGGATTGAACCATTCAAGTCCCAGCAAGCTTGGGCGATCCTTGTCCACGATGGTCAGGGGCAAGCGTTTGGTGTGGCCTTTGAACTTCACGTTGAATTCTCTTGTTCCAACTACTGGAATCTTGTTCCCTTGGTAGTCTTTAAGAGTCAGTGCTTGCTTCTGGAAATGTTTCTTCTGAATGTTGGGAAGTAGCCTGTGAATAGTGTCCCATGACACCATAGATAAATAGGAGCCTGAGTCCACTTCCATTTGGCAAGGCCTTCCTTCAATAAGTACCTTCACATGTACTTTTCTGCTTCTTAAGTTTGAAGAATGACCAATGGTGACTGTTTGATGAGTTTCATTCTTCCCATTTGCTTCTGAGTTGCCCCATTTTCTCACTGAAGTTGTTGGGCTTGAATTCTTTCTCAGGAAATTTCTTCCTGCTAGGTGGAGTTCTGGATGATTTGCAGACTCTTGCTAGGTGACCTCTTTTCTCTACGTAGGCAGATGTGTCTAAAACTTGCATTCAGTGCTGGGTGGCACCCCCCACAGCCTCTGCAATAAAAGTCTTGCCTCTTGCTTCCAAGGTCTTTCCTTTTCTTCTCCATTCTGAGTCTATAAATTCCTTCCTCCACCTCACTACAGTCTGAATCAGAATCTATTTGCTCGCAATGGGTTGTTGTGGACTTATCCACGTCAGAATGGCTTGAGGCCTTGTTAATTTTCTTCATGGCTGCCGCTGAGGACTTAGTGGCTTCTGCTGAGGAGGCCTCTTCTATGGCCTCCTTCAGCGTGATCTTAGGTTTTAATAACAATTTGCTCTGAAGCACCTTGTCTTTGAGGCCTAGGACAAACCGATCGCGCATGGCCTCCTCCAAGCTGTTAAACTCGCATGCACCCCAATGTCTCTTAAGCTTGCCACGAAGTCGTTAACGTTTTGCTTTCCCTTGATCCCGACGGTAAAACTTCGTGTTCTTAATGAGCACGATACTTGTGGGCGTAATGGGCTCTTAAAAGCTTTTCTAAATCAGGCCATTCCATTACCTTCCGTCTGCAGCTCCCAATGCCTTGCCATCTTGAAGACTGCGGACCGCAGCGTAGAAAGACCGCCCTCTTCTGCTTCTCGGAGATGTCGGCAGGTCGTTTCTTCCAAATACATTTGAAAGCGATCCACATACGATTCCCAGTCTTCTGCCGCCGGATCGAACGGGGCTGGGGGGGTGTTCAGTGCAGCCATCTCGCTCTTCTGCTTGTCTTCTGCGTCGTCTTCTCTTCAGGGGAATCCCACCTTGTCGCCAGTGTTAAGTTTGCATGAAGAGTCAGGCGAAGAGCTTCAGTGAAGAGTTTATTTAGTGACTACAGCTCGAATGGACCCAACTTGGCTGGGTGTGGCTGCTACTTATAGCCAGCAGCCGTAGTTGCCAGCCAATCAGAGTGCAGGGTTTTCCCGCACTTTTTAAACCAATCATATTTGACATTTTACAAGAACAGTTCAAACTAAACCAATAACATTCAAACCTACATACATAACAGTTTTACTTAAATTTATACTGGACAATTGTGAGTCCAACTGCTCCAACAGCCAATGATATTATTGCACTCTTAAAAATGGTATTGTGCAGTCTTAAAATCTTGTGCTATGAAAATCTATGAAACCGGATAACAAGCTACAACCACATTGCATACGGAATGGCATAACTCGCCACAGCCAATTCATCATGGCCAACTTGCCCTAGTCAGCTCACCACAGGATAATTTGCCATGGCCAATTCGCCATGGGACAACTTGCCACAAGACAATTAAACAATTTTTAAAAAATTCATATTTATATGCCGCCCTTCTCCGGAGACTCAGGGCGGCTTACAATTTTTGGAGCGCAACCCAATGTGCTCAGCAATAGCCTTCATTCCATTGTATATGCCTGCTTATTACTAAGCGGCATTTTCACAAAGTCAGCTTATTGCCCCCAACAATCTTGGGTCCTCAATTTACCTACCCCGAGAGGATGGAAAGCTGAGTCAACCTTGAGCCTGGTGGGATTCGAGCCTGCACTAATTGCAGGCAGCTGGAATTAAGTGCTAGGCATTTAACAGCCTGCACCACCAAGGCTCTTTAATTATTTAAAATAATTAAAATGATTAATTTTTGTAATTCACATTTTATTTTGTCCTTCCTTCCTCTTTAATGATTCTATTTTACCATTTCTTCAATATTGTGTGACTTATCTCACAGTAAGTTGTCCTGTGGCAAGTTGGCTGTAGAGCGTTGGCTGTAGCAAGTTGGCTTCAGCGACTTGGCTGTGGCGAGCATGTTTGTATCATTCCTAGATGACATAAACCAAGTTTACAGGTAGTCCTCGGTTTATGACCATAATTGACCCTGCAATTACAGCCGTAAGACATGCTGATTGTTAAGTAGATCACCAGGTGACCAGACCCAATTTTACAACTTTCTTGTGGCAGTTAATAAGCAAATGTGGTCGTTAAAGTGAACGCAGCATTTTTAAAATGAATGTCACAGTTGTTAAGTGAATGCCGAAGTCTTTAAGTGAATCCATCGTCTGCAATGGGCATTTTTTGCTGGAAACTGGAAGTAAACACCAGTTTTCAGCATAAAACATTATAAATTCCAGTCATGTGACTGTATGATGATGCAAACAGCCATGAATGGGGAGCAGTTGCTAAGTGTCCCAAATGTGATCATGTGATGGTGGTGGGGCAACCATAGGAACTTTGAATCCAGTTTGTAAGTAGTCCTGGGGAGATGCATCATAACCTTGAGAGGTTGCTAAGTGACTGGTCATAAGAAGAGGATCATCTGTAAATAATCCAGCATACTAATCCTGATTTTAAGTAGGCTAAAAATATACAATGAATAAATAAGTATATTTCCTCAGACACAGAGATGTAATAGAATGTTACATAGAGCATGAATGTCTCTCTTTGCATCTTTATATTTATTTCTGAATGACAATACAACTATCTAATAATGTCCACTGGGTAGAAAGATAATTCAGTTATGTTAAAAAGTGAAATACATTTTCCATTGTTTTCCAGGATACTTTTTTTTCTGTCCCAGAAACCCCATGAAAGGATTTTTAATGAGGCAGAAAGACCTAATAATGGGTGTATTGTCAACAACCATTTCTTGTTTGTTTTATGTCTCCAGAGACACAATTACATCCCTAAATATCAGCCGTACATGTTATTTTTCCCATTCTCAATGATGAATTCAGTGGCAGTTATACTCTTTTGCTGAAAAAGCAAAATACTGCCATAGCTTCTGTTTCTCATTTTACATGGGACCAGAGGCTTTTAGAAAGAAATAGACATTTGGATTAGCTAACAATCTTAATGGAGTGTGTGCCAAGACCTGATCCAAATCTGGCCACTTGGCCATCTGACCCCCTGTTTCCAGATGACCTCCCAGCATTCTATATACAGCCTCCCATAAGACAATCCATGGATAAAATGGGGAAGTATATGAGGGAGCATATAGCAAGCACCCCAGTAAAAGCAGGTATGATTTTCTGCAGTTGAGTTCCATTTCTTTGATGTATAGTATATAGAGGGTGATATATATCTTTTTGAATTGGAGAGGGAAAGAGAATTTTTGACAAAGATTGCTTTCTAATAACCTTGTATCTTTCCCAATATCAGCCATTTTATATAAGCTTAAAATTGTACAATATTAGGATATATTATTATTATTATTATTATTATTATTATTATTATTATTATTTATTAGACTTGTATGCCGCCCTCTCTCCCTAAGGACTCAGGGCGGCTCACAGAATAAAAAATACAATACAATAAGTTAACTAAAAAATTAAACAGTACAAGCTTAATATTAAACATTAAAACTACTAAAACCATTAATTTTTTTAAAAAAAGAAACCCCCCTCCCCTCTTGGTTCAGTCCAGGCTGGCCTGCTGAAATAACCAAGTCTTTAGGTAACGGCGGAAGGAGCGGAGATCTGGAGCCAAACGAAGGTCCAAGGGGAGTTGATTCCACAGGGCGGGTGCCCCCACAGAGAAGGCCCTACCCCTGGGGTCCGCCAGCCAACAATGTCTGGCTGATGGTATCCCAAGGAGGCCCTATCTGTGGGAGCATACAGGGTGATCGGAATGTGATGCCAGAAGGAGACGTTCCCGCAAGTACCCCGGACCCAAGCCATGTAGGACTTTATATGTTGTTACTAAAACCTTGAATCTCACCTGGAAGGCAACCGGCAACCAATGCAGGTTGCCTTCCGGGTGCAATGCGTGTAGGAGGGGTGTAACATGGGAGTATCGGGCACTCCCATCACAACCCGCGCGGCCACATTCTGCACCAGCTGCAACCTCCGGGTAGTCCGCAAGGGCAGTCCCATGTAGAGAGCATTGCAGTAGTCGATTTGGGAAGTGACGAGTGCATGAGTGACTGTCTGCAGGGCATCCCGGCTCAGGTATGGGTGCAACTGATGAACTAGACACACCTGGGCAAATGCCCCCCTGGACACAGCTCCAACCTGCTCCTCCAAACTGAGCTGTGTATCCAGGAGGATGCCCAGGTTATGCGCCCTACCCATGGGGGCAACACCTCTCCCCCCATGACCATGCTGATGCTGATATGTACAGCCACTCAGTCTTGGCTAGGTTGAGTTGAAGCCTGTTCTTCCCCATCCAGATCCGTACCGCATCCAGGCAACGGGACATCATGGGGAGGGCATCACGTGGGTCGGGGTGGAGATGAAAAGTTGAGTATCATCAGCATACTGATGATACCTCACCCCGAAATCCCGGATGATCTCACCCAGCAGCTTCATATAGATGTTGAACAGGAGGGGCAAGAGGACCGAGCCCTGAGGCACCCCACAAGTGAGGGGCCTTGGGCTCGACCTCTGCCCCACTGCCAACACTGATTGCAAGGGGCCCAAGAGGTAGGAGGAGAACCACCATAAAATGGTGCCCCCCACTCCCAACCCCTCGAGCTGCCACAACAGGATACCATGGTTGATGGTATCGAACGCCGCCGAGAGGTCTAATAGGACTAGGACAGAGGAGAAACCCCTGTCCCAAGCCCTCCAGAGATCATCCATCAGTGTGACCAATGCTGTCTCCGTGCTGTACCCGGGCCAGAAGCCCAATAGGTACGGATTGTGGTAATCGGCTTCCTCCAGGAACGTTGGAAACTGCTGAACCACCATGCTCTCAACAACCTTCGCCCAAAAGCAAAGGTTGGAGACAGGATGAAAGTTGTTCAAATTGGCTGGGTCCAAGGCAGGCTTCTTGAGGAGGGGCCTCACCACTGCCTCTTTCAAGGTGGCAGGAAAGGAACCCTCGCCCAAAGATGCATTGATAACTGCCTGGAGCCAGCCATGTGTAACCTCCCTGGAGGCATAAACCAACCAGGAAGGACACGGGTCCAATAAACACACGGTGGAACTCAGCCTCCGCATGATCCTGTCCACTTCATCTGAAGAAACAGCGTCAAACTCAACCCAAATGGTGTCAGCCAGACTTCTCGCCACCCCTTCCTCAGACCCCTGCCAGTCCGAGTCCAAGCCAGCTCGAATCTGAGTGACTTTATCCACCAGATGCTGACTAAATTCCTCAGCTCTACCCTGCAAAGGGTCCTCCCTTGCCTCTTGGTGTAGGAGGCAGCGAGTGACCCTGAACAGGGCAGCCGGGCGATCATCTGCGGATGCAATGAGAGCGGAGAAGTAAGCACATCTCACCGCCCTCATCACCACCAGGTAAGTCCTAATATAGGCTCTTAGCTGGGCATGGTCAGATTCAGCATGACTCATCCTCCACCTGCTCTCTAGGCTCCTCAGTCGACGCTTCATCTCCTGGAGCTCCTCCGAAAACCAGGGAGCCAACCGGGATCTGCGGTGAGGGAGGGGCCACAAGGGGACAACCTGGTCGAGTGCCTCCGAGGCCGCCTGTTGCCAGGCGGACACTAAGGCCTTGGCTGAGCTGTGGGCAAGGGAAGTGGGAAACAACCCCAGCGCCGTCTGAAACCTCTCAGGGTCCATCAGGTGTCTGGGGCGGAACCATTTGGTTGGCTCCTCATCCCAGCAGCGTGAGGTGGCCTGCTGGAAGACCAGCTGTAGGAGATAGTGATCGGTCCATGACAGGGTTGACTAATCGGAGAACCCCCACCAAGATCACCACTGACCCAAGATGAAAACAAGGTCAAGTGTGTTTCCCCCCCCTCATGAGTCGGGCCCTGAATTATCTGGGTCAGGCCCATGGCTGCTATGGAAGCCATGAACTCCCGAGCCAAACCCGACACCTCCCCCAGAGAGGGCAGGTTGAAATCCCCCAAAACTAAAAGCCTGGGGAATTCCACCGCAACCTCCGAGAGAGTGTCAAGCAGCTTGGGCAGGGCTGTTGTCACACAGTTAGGGGATAGGTACGTGAGCAACAAGCCCAACTGACCACCAGGGCCCAACCTCTTGAGGAGAGACTCACACCCATCCATCTGCGGGACAGTGACCTCCCTTGGAAACAAGGTCTCCCTAATAACCATGGCCACCCCCCTGCCCCTACCCTGGGTTCTCAGCTGGTGGAGCACCCGGAAACCTGGGGGACATAAATCACAGAGAGGGACTCCTCCCTCCAGTCCCAACCAGGTTTCCGTGATGCAGGCCAGGTTCGCGGCCTCCTCCTCAATGAGTTCACAGAGGAGGGGTGCCTTATTTACCATGGACCTGGCGTTCACATAAACCAACCTAAGCCCAGGGGCCCCAATTCCCGAGCCCCCAGGGGAGCGGGCGGAAGCAAGAGGGTCAGAGCATGCCACCGCTCAAAGACAGCGGGGGCGCGCTCCCAAACCATGATTCGGCCCTCTGCTTCTCCATCTCCCGCTGTAACCGATTGCCCTAGGAATTGTAATCCCAATATGATATCCTGATATATGAGGTGAGTCTCTATGCTGAAGAAATCAGCCTTTCTGATGAAACTGGGGGCTTTATTACAAATAGTATATTACTGTCATCTTGCATGGGCATAGAAGTAAAATCCAAATGGGTGTATTGTCACAGAAGAATAAGTATTTTTTAAAGAAAAAAACAGAGGAAATTATGTATGTCTTAATAATGATAGATGTGGAATTGCTTAAGACCATTCTGGATGAAATCCCATTCTGAAAATGCCTAAGGTCACAGCAAGAAATAGTCCAATATTATTTCAAGGAATTCAGCATGGAAAACAGAAGTTTCAAATCTTAAAAGCAATTTGCTCTGTCTGATACATAGCAAAAGGTAAATTTGTGTGATGCACTTTGAAGAGATTGGGACTCTGATGCATTGGCAAACCAAGTTAATTGCTTTGATTCTATATTCCATTTGACTGATAGAGTTTATAAAATCATTAACTGAATTACTATTGCAGAATAAGTAGTGCATCAATTTGAATTCACTAGACCCTTTCACCCCTCCCTCCTCCCACATTTTGAGAATCCAATCCCAATGTTGATATGTGCATATTCTTGAAGAAGGGCTCAATAAATAGATCTGCTATTCAACCTAAACAAATTTATTTTTCCAGATGTTCTGTGATTGTATTAGAAAATTATAATGCTGACTTCATGCTATCTGCAACATAAAACCTGTGTTGGTTAGTACTTTATGCTGGAACACTTTTATAGAATCATTTATAATAAAGACCAAGCACAAAGGACATTAAAAAATAAGGGCATTTCTATTGTTTTCAAAGAAACTTCCTTCAATGCCTTTACCTGATAGATCCAGCAGTTATTGTTTTTCCCTGAGTTGTCTTATGAATTGATTAAACTACAAAGGCACTGGGAATGAAACAGAAGGCTCTTATTTATTGGAAAGAGTAGGTAAGAAACTCTGAACATCATATTTAGCATGGGCAAGAAGTACTGACTTATTGTGGGAGTTGGAAGCTGGGATGAGATGATGGTAGAAAGAACAATTTTCTAGAAGATGATACATGTAGACTGAATTCATGAAGAGCTTATAACACTTCTTTTCTCATTAACTTCATGGACTATAAGTATAACCATTTCCTGCCAAAACCAGTTCTTCAAACATGCTTGCAGACACACAGAAATATCAAGAAGGAGAAAAATCTTCAATGCAAACTTGTTCAGAGTTAAATACAGAAAAGAATATACATAGAGAACCTGTTCACATTTAGCTGCCTATTGAGGAAAGGAGAAACCAAACACTCTTTGGTGCCAAAAGGAGATTAGCTTAGGAAAGGAATTGGACATTTCACTTCATGCATACAGATGGACATACTGGGGCTACAAGAATGGATGTAGTATTTGTTTCTCATATTTAAAAATATGTATTTACTCATTTTTTTACCTTCAAAATTTATAGTAGTGAAAATGTGACAGAAGAAAAATGTGGGCAATACATATAGTATTATTCTTAGCCAAAATCTGCAGGATGAAAGGCTCTTCATTGAAGGTTATTCAACCATAAGCTACCATACCTGGGCCAGTGTGGGCTGATAGGTTGATATTTTTTTACTTCCTAGTTTAGGACTCAGAATGACTAGCCCAAAGTTACCAACTAGCTTCTGTGTCTATGGAAGGATTAGAACCTAGATCTCCCTTATTCCTATTTTAACTATTATATCATGTGGTTCTATAATAACAATAAAAAAAATCCCTTCTCACCCTTATGGGTAGTAATGTGACTTCCTCAGTCTCAGGTCCTTTACCAGGTCCGGCAGTCTGAGAGTTCTGCACAGTATTTTAGCTATTCCTAACATTGCACTTTTCTGGACAGAGAGCTCTGATATTATTCCTGGGATTGTTGGAATTGCTCTCCTGGTTTAGGAGCCACAGCCCTGAATATCACAGCTACCACCACTGGGACCACTTTGACCTTTACTTGTCATATCTTCTCTAGTTCCTCCTTCAGATCCTGGTACTTCTGTAGCTTCTTATACACCTTCCTGATGTTGCTGTCTCTTGGCATTGCTATTTCTATCACCACTCCTCTTCTGGTCTTGTCTACTGTCTGATGTCTGGTTGGTTGGCCAATACCTCCCTGTTTGTTTGGATCTGGAAGTCCCACATGATCTTGGCCCTCTTTTTCTCCACAATATTCTGTGGAACCTTCCATCTGGTTTTGAAAGGATTTAGCCCATACACTGTGCAGAAGTTTGTGTACACAGTGCCAACTACCTGACTGTGCCATCCGGTGTATGCTGTTCCTGCCTGCATCATACATCTGCCACTATGTTTTGGACTGTCTCTGAGACTGTTCTCTGCACCTTGGGCCCTGTCTAGTGTAGTAGACCCTTGTTTCTATGGATCTGGTGCTTAATGCTTGTTCTTGTGTTGCTATGGTCAGTACCTCAGTGCTGTCTTGTAGTCCTGCCCATTTTAGTTTTTTTTTAGTCCAGCCTAAAAGTTTTGTCTTTTAGTTCATGTTTGGGCCAATGTTGGTTGATAAGTAGATGTTTTTTGACCTTCTATTTTGGGGCTCAAAAAGAGTGACTAGCCTAAAGTCACCCAATTAGCTTCTGTGCCTATGAAAATGATTAGAACCTTGGTCTCCCCATTCCTGCTTTAACCACTATATTATATAGTCTTTATGTATGTATGAATATCAATACATTAGAAGAAATGTATATAGCTATGTTATCTTTTTAAAGCCTTAAACAGAAAATAGGATTTGCCAAGTGGAGTGCTAGGCCTTCTTGAGGACCAAGTAAATATTTATTTCTCTTAATTATTTGTAAAAATGAACAAAAGCTCCTATTTGAACATAAACCTTAATATTTTGCCATCAGTTCAAGGAGAAGAACTGATTTGCCTAATTTGCCTTGTTTATACATGCCATCTGAATGAAAGAAGTAAATCTAGAAAAGCAGATCTTCAGAAAGCTTTGTTTGTTGAGCAACAGTTTGTATGTGCAGATATGTCACAGATACACACTTGCAAATAATGCGTTGTTAGTGTAGTGGTGCAAAAGGCACAGAATGTGATTGCTACATCCATTAGGCAAGGAATTTTGCATGTTCCATTGAAAAGAATGAGCCTTTTTAACAGCTTTAACTTAAATGAAAATGACAGGTTATTGTAGCATAATGTTGTTAATCTTTTCCTAAAAGCTGATGTTACTGCTTAGTAGTTTACTAATAAATCACAGAAAATATGGAATGTCATTTTCACTTAGATATAGATGAATGATTCTTCAATTTGTACAAAGGTTTAAACTAGGTATTATCATGGCTCGGAAAAGCAAAAAATTATTTCGGTTACATTGACCTTCCTATTCTAGGATTATACACTGATATTCTATAGTAGTTCAACATGCTCCTTAGCTACTGTTATTAACAAATCACCAATTATTTCCAGTGAGATATGGTAATGACAGGAACTTATTTCTGTTACAATTTTTTATGATCCTTGTTGAGTTCTAAAAATATACTGTAATTCAGCCCTCAATAATTGAAAATGTTTGCATACCAAGCCCAATGATTTCTTGTTCTCTAGAAGAATACCTCTGCCAATACTCCAGGCAAATCTTCATTTCTTTCCCTGTTTATTTGTACAGTTAACATCCCTCCCTAAATATACTGACTTAATTTTCTCCTGCAAGACGCCAATAGGCAATCCTCACTTCTTAGCAAGTTTCTTTATCACTTCACAATGTATCAAACCCAATTTCCCCAGTGGAACTGTCATGTGGGAGACAGGTTAACTCTTCCTGATTTCCACAAAGGAATAATTGATTGCTCAGGTAATAAATTCAAAGAGTCCAATCTTTGTATCCCACTCTAACATCAATAAGATGTTACATACACTCCAAGCTTTGGCTTGTAATTACTCACTCACTCACACTCACAGCCCTACTCAACAGCCAGGAAATATTTAGGGACAAATATTTAGGATCCAAAATCAACTCAAAAACAGGGCTGGCTTCAGATCTTTATTCCCCAAAGACCTTGCTTTGTGGATTCATAACAAGCTTGTTAGTTTATAAATCCGGTAGCTTTTGATGGGACATGGGAGATTTGGAGTTCTATGTGCTCAGGGCCAACTTCTTTTGTCTGGTTTGGATGACATTTTTTTGTCTTCCTTAATGACTTGTTTCCTTCTCCCCAAAGGGACTTTTCAAAGAAATTGCTAGTTTTTGTCCACCCTTTTTATGTGCTTCTTCATCTTTAGCTGTGGAAGCTTCACCCTAGTGTCACAATACTTTGAAGCAACAGTCAAGATAGCAAAGAAAGACTCAGAGAACTTCAGGGAGAAAAAGGCCTTCCATCCCAGGAGCCTCAGAATTCTTATACTAGATGTCGTCTTTTAGTAACTTTTTGTAAACTCTAGTGGCAGTATACTTATCTATAAAAAGGTTATTCAGATATTATCTATTTATACATGTGCACACACTTTCATGTACCAAATACCTTGTCAATTGGATCTTCTTTCTCCAGCTACAGTTTGATGGAAATGTGCCCTCCCATTAGATGCCAACTAGATTTTATATGAAACCTATAATTTATATAATTTTATATAAAATTCCAAAGGGATTTTATTCAAAAGGGGGAAAAATCCACTAACTGCTCTCAAGGGAAAGAGTGAATATACAGTGATGGTATAATTTGTAATAATCAAGCTTTTCTCTTTAAAGGCATTTAGGATAGTTTGTGATGCCATTTCTTTAACTTTGTTTTCTTTTGGCAATTCTCTGCAATACGGCTATTGCTCAAAAGCATACAGCACTTATGCAGGAGTCAACATCTTAGGTAATACAATCAATTTTTAGCTGCTTTTGTTTAATTGGCTTTTTTATGAATCTCTGCATTTATTTATCAAACTTATCCTGTTTGTCTTATTCAAATTTCTTAAACTTTCTCTTGGGGAAAAAAATCCTCCTACCATTGCTTTGCCTATCTGAAAACTCAAAAAGTGCTCAGAAAGAAAATACAATTAAGAAGAGAGAATATTTTCTACTGATACTTCAGAACTACAGCCATCCTGCAATCTGAACTTTTCATAAAACATTTAGTACAATGAACAGCTGAACATATCCCAATAAAAGATAACTTCTTTTATTTGCCATATTTAGTGATTGATTCAAGTTTTAGTTTAGTTTAGTTTATTGTCATTGCACCTTGTACAATGAAATTCCATCCTTCCAAGGTTGGTAAAATGAGGATCCAGATTGTTGGGGGCATTATGCTGACTCTGTAAATTGTTTAGAGTGGGCTGTAAAGCATTGTGAAGTGGTATAAAAATGCTATTGCTGTTTGTGTAACCAAACCCATTTATTGTTGGAAGCTCTCTGGCCTATTTTTATAAAGTAGACAAAAACTGAAAGATGGCCATAACTAAGGCTGCCTCTGCATAGTTTTGGATGGTATGTTTTTGATCCTGTAGAAGACAGATACCTTATTTATAATGCAGCCAAACTATTGTTACCTGTTCATCCATGCTATCTTTAACATGTATCTGGCCATTTAAAAATGTTGCCAGTATGATGGTCAGATTACTGATTAGAAACAGATACTATGGGTATGAAATATTCAACCAAAATGTTTGTAGTTTGAGAACATTCTAATACATGATCCAGGTATTGGATTACGACTAGAGAAACTCTTGTAGAAGTTTTCCCTCAGCCATTGACTCACTGTCATAGATCAACATGTGTCATAGGCTCATATTGTGGAAGTAAAGTAAATGGAGAGCTTGGTCTTTGAGCACCTGAGGAAAACAAGTTTTAAATCTAGCACCTCAATGAAATACACAGATTGATTCATAAAATTCATTTTGCTTCCAAATGCAAGGTGCTAATTGTTACTTATAAAGCCTCATGTGGGCCTGATACTTGAAGGACCAGGTGACTCCCAGACAATTCAACCTGACAGGGTTGGTATGTGTGTATTCTTTGACTAAACAGTGTTATCTGTTGTCCCCAGAAGTGCACTTTTTCCATTGAAGCACCTACCCTCTGGAACAAGATGCCCTCTGAGATTCAGATGGCCCTCACCTTGCTGGTGATTCCAAACGTCTTGACCATCTGGCTCTTCACCCAAACCTTTTGCAAAGCCCCTTTAAGTTGTGTGTACTTGTTTTTGTTTCTATCTAGTATACTGTCTTTTGTTCTTGTCTATTATATTGTTTTATTTTTTAAATATTGTTTACTTGTAAATCACCAGTGTCGCTGGAAATCAAGGGGTACACAACTGTAATAAATCATCATCATCATCATCATCCCCATGAGATTGGATGAAGGAGATGTTCTTTCTTCAGGATACCCCCAAGCTCTGGAACTCTCTACTTTAAGGAGGCAGAACTTGCTCTTCCAATGACCACATGCAAGTTTTGTTCAAGAAATTTTGGTGCCCGAGGCTATGGATAAATACATACATTGTACAATCATAGAAACAGTTGAAACCTACTTTTACACTGCTTAAATGACAGCTCCTCTATTGTACCTGAGATATGTACAGCTAAGCTATGTAATAGACCTCCCAACTTTGATAACAACCTGCCTTCCTTTCCTTGTGTTGCCTGTCATAGCTTGTGTGCCTCAGCCACTGAGTGAGAGTGACAGGAACAAGCTTATGGGCCATTTTCTCCATCTATTTCAAGAATCATAACTATTGTTTGCTATAAACTTTCCATGGGCTTATACTTAATCCAAGTACTTACAGATAAATCTAGCTCAGAAAACCTTCTCTGTTTCCTTTCTATTTTAGAATATGTGGATATTGTTCTGCTATATATGTTGATGAAGGTAATAATAAAGATGAAACTTTACCAGCCAGCTACAAGCATGACAACTTTGTTCTACAATTTATGAAATATTATGTTTGGTACTACTAAGTACTACTACTACTAAGTAGTAGTAGTAGTAGTGTAGTGTTTGGTACTACTAAGTACTACTACTACTAAGTACTACTACGAAGAAATTTTGATTTTATACCAAACTCTTCTTTCTCTCACAACTATCCTAGCCCTAAATAAGTTAATAACAACTGATCAGTTTATATCTTGGAATTTGGAAATTAAAGACTGATAAATTCCCATGACAAATCTTGCTAAGCTCTATAGATTATTACTGATTTTACCAGTGCAAAATTTGGAATCAATGTATTAAGTATTTTTCAATGTCAATAGGTGACAGTAGAGACAAAGAATGGTTTCACAATTAAAAACTGCTTATTGTTTTCTAGGGCTCAGCAATGATCTTCCTAGAAAACTAATCTGGTAAAGATGAAGCCACCTTCCACCCCCCAGAATTCCTTGGATCCTACATCATGACAGGCCTTTTGAAAAGAGAACATTTGCTTTTAACTTCCTAGTGATGAAATCAGCGTTATTACATTCAGTGGAAAGAAGAATGAAACTAAGAAAATATGCAGTGTTTGATCTGACCATTTCCAGAAGGTGGTGCTGGGATACTACAGCTCTTCCCCATGGAAGCTCTGCTGTGATCTTCTCCATGACTTTATTTTTACCCCACCACATTCTTTAGAATTTATATCAAGTTTCTGAATGAAGCCATGTGAGGATTTCAAGTGAGAAACGATCAGTGTGTACCCTTGTTAACTAATTCAGTTGGAATTGTAAGTGGTGAATGGGTTCCTGGAACCAATGCAGAGCTTCAGGAAAACCAATCAACTAAAGCTTAGTTCAGATACTCCACAGATGTTGTTAGTAGCTATCTGTAATCAGTGGTTGTTGCAAAATGTCAGGTTAAAATGATGTTGCGCTCCTCTTAAAGGATCAAATTTGCAGTTTATGGATATTATTTGATTTGATTATACCAGTAACATTTGATAATTCTTATCTTTAGAGTTTGGTGGTTTCTATGGCATGGTGTACACTTCACCAGCTTTCCTTGGTACTTCAGTTACAGCCACTCCTACACAGAGATAATCTGGCCACAATTATCCTAACCCTTATAAATATTTTTGAACAAGTGTAATCTCTGTATGTGGAATTGGCTCAGAAGACCCTCTGGATATTATAGTTGATGCAAAATTCCTTATAGAGACTGGAAAGAGGTTCTATCCCAGGGCTGTCAAACTCCCAACCCATGGGCTGGATGTGTCACATGCTGGCCACGCCCACGCCCAGTTTAGCAAAGGAAAAAAGTCTTGATACGTCACACGATGCCGACGTGATGATGTGAATTTAATAGTGCACCTATTTAAATCTTCAGATTTAAATAGGTGCACTAACTTCAAGATAATTTCCAAGTATCGCTCAAAACACCGATACTTAAGTTAGGGATATACATCTGTCAAATATCTTGAAGTGAAGTTGTATGCTTCTATGACTTCACAAGGCAAAGTAAATTCCTTGCAAAATGTTCTGAAGCAGTAGCATCATGAGGCTTTGAAATTCTGGAGTGCTAAGAAAGGCAAATGCTCAATCTCCAGAAAGTTGATAGGCATACTTTAATTTTATTATATAAAACTAATTTTCATACATATGACAC
The DNA here is from genome assembly GCA_009733165.1 of Naja naja. Classification (NCBI taxonomy): domain Eukaryota; kingdom Metazoa; phylum Chordata; class Lepidosauria; order Squamata; family Elapidae; genus Naja; species Naja naja. The sequence continues at coordinate 191,935,602 of CM019148.1, read as the reverse complement.
TAAGATGAAAAGAGGTGGAAGGCAAGAAAATAAAGTAAATTTGACAGGGGTGTATCCAAATCACAGAAAGCAGTTTCTCAGAACCTTTTCAGTCACAATGTTTTCAGGAGGAATATTATATTAATCTACACCTGCCCAAAAAATGACAAGCTTTCTTTTTTGTAAAAAAGCCAAAAGGTCCAGAAAGACCAAATCACTGCATTTGTTTTTCTAAAATAGTAAAAATCACAATTCTGTGTAATTTTAACACATACACCTATATATTTTAGCTGCACCAGGATCTTTTATGGGCTAAATATGATTATTAATTGAAGAATAATGCTGTTCCCTCAGTTTCTCTGATAAGACCAGTGAACTAAAACCCAGTGTTTTTTCTTAACAGTTCTCTTTTTATTTATTTATTTGTTACTTTTAAAGTAATAAAAGAAAAGCAACAAAATACAAAGTTAATTATGATAGCAATACATACATTGTCAAAAAAGCACATAAAATGCTTTAAAGCAGAAGTAAAAAAATACAAGAAAAAAGAAACAAAGTACAGTGTGCTGTATCATTAGAGTAAACAATTATAATTCTATATATGCTCATCTAATGCAAATATTAGACATGTATGCATACAGTTAAATATAGTTAGATATCTATCCTGCTTTGTTAGCCTACTGTATTTTGTACAAATGAGTCTCACACTTCATTATATTTATCCATATAAAGTCTACTTCTATTGGCAATCTGTTTATAGGTGGCAAGTACAATCAGCTTCCCAATTCACTGAGTGAAAGAGTCTGTACATTTATCTTTCCAATGGTAAAATATCAGCCCTTTGGGCATAGTAAGGGCATGGAGATTCTATTGATGTTGTCCAGATATGTTCCATGTACTAGGTATGTAGTTCATGAGAATATTATCCTCTGAAAATGTTAGCTTTTGTGGCTGTCATATTTATGCCTATTGGTTTCTCCCAAAATCTAATAAATATAGGACATTGAAAAAATATGTGTTTTAAAGAAGCATTTTCCTTATATCTCCAACCAAATCCTGCCTTAAGAGTCCCTTTCTATACAGGTGTGGGGAGTTCACTGAATTCTAAATAAACTAGTTGTAAAAGTTTCTTATTTCTCAGCAACATCCGTTCTTTCATCCAGGCTAAATAACCAGCAGCAAAATGCAATTTCAAATCTGGTAAACACAATCCCCTTTCCTTTGTATCTTGTAACACTTTATATTTAACTCATGTTTTTCCCTTGTCATATAAATTTAGATATCTTTTTGCTGTTGTTTGAATGGTACATCTGTTGTTAAAACAGGTATTGTCTGAAACAGAAACATCATTCTTGACAAAATATTCATTTTTATCACAGCAATTCTCCTGAGCAATAACAATTTTATTTTAGGTACTTTAAAAATGATCTTTAACACACTGAACCACCTAGAATTATACATTCAAATTATATTCAGAAAGAACACAAAACACTGTATTTGAAAATCAACTACAATTTTAAATTTATGTTAAAAAAAGACAAATTCCACATTTTGTAATAATTTTATACCTATTCATGACAAATTTAAAAGCTTCATTTAAAAACATTACTATCAATAGAATATCCCTAGGAAGTTGTATAGCTATGACTATTTCACTACTTTCGTATTGGGATGTATTAAATCATATTCTGCCAATCGCTCATATCAAATATAATTCCACAACATATAAAATGTAATTCTATTTTAGGGGGGGATAATACTGAATCCATCTTTTACTAGATTTCTTCAACTTGTTTTCTTTTCATGCACTTTCTGCATTTTCTTTTATTTTTATTCCTTTATTTAGATTGTATTAGGTTTTTTTGTTTAAAAGTTCTAATAAATATATACATACAAACAAGAAATCAAGAGTACTTTCAGCACTCCTGATCCCTGTGGTTAAACAAATAAGAATAAGACAGGGTTTTGAAAAGCCATGAAATGAGAAACTTGTATTTGTGAGGTTACTTGGCAGTCCTGGAAGTCTTGTTCATTAATTTTGTTAAATGACAATTCCATCTTTTCTTTTGATTGTGGCTGTAGTCAAACTAACTTAATCAGGCTAGTGAATGAAGACATTTTCTAGACTTTTTTATGGCTAGTTAATGCATAAGCATTAACTAGCCATAAAATTATAAGCAAAAAACACTAGACAAGCTTAATGTTTGTGCAAATGCAGATATAACACTGTTGATGCATGTTTTGTGGACACAGCTTGTGTGTTAATTCATGTCTACATATGAATGTGATGAGTTAGTCCAGGATTGGAGGTAGATTAGAGTTATACAACAGCCAGTTAGCCCACAGATGGCCTTTGTTTCATCCAGCTGTCCAGAAATTGAGTGATGTGTCAACATCTTGTGGTGGATGCCTAAAGGTACAAAATATATGGACATTTTTTTTGTAGTCAAGAACAACCACGGAAAAGTATCCCAAGGTTTGCTTGGCCTAACCCTTCATGATCTTACTTAAAACCTACTTAATCTCTTTACACAATAATTTATTATGTGGAGTTTTTTTGACATTGAAAAATTGTAAGGATATAAGGTTATGTTACTCCTTAGTCACATGAATCTAGGACTTTCCAGGAGTTTTGAAATCATGTTAAACAAACCTTCACCTGCTTATAATATTTTTCCACTTAGGAATGTTTCTAACGTTTAATGCCACATCAAATCCCAATTTCTTAAAAATAAGGAAATGTTAAAATTAAGAACTAATGTTCCCATGAAAGACTCTCCTTCCCCCTCTTCATTCACCAAACCAACAAATGTTGAACAGTTAAAATAGCTTTGAAATAGTAATAAATTATTTCACGCATACATGCCAAATATTAAAACCAGAAGGTTGTCTCAATATGAAGTCACTGGGACTGGAAGACTGCATTGCCGGTATTAATCATGTGCTTGTTTATAAGCTTAGTTTCATTTAAGTCCTGGCGACAGGCAGGAATTAAAGATCTTAAGGCAATTTATAGAATTTACTTCTATTGCTAATTTAATTTATTTATTCAATTTATACACTGAATTTATATGCCACTGAACTTGTCACAGCTCCCAGTGGTTTCCAAGAAGATAATATATACAATGATGTCTCCTTTATGAAATATATCTATTGTTCTCTGTTTGTAAATATGCAAAGGCTTTACTGGATCAAGTTAAAGGCCCATTTAGTCAAGCATTTTGTTTCTATGCTTTTAAACAGATATCTCTGGAAAACCATGAGCAAAACCTGAATCCAGCTGCATCTATTCTCTTGAGCCAATCTACCAGTTACTTGGTAACACCATACTTGGAATATTGCATCCAGTTTTGGTTGCCATGATATAAAAAAGATGTTGAAACTCTAGAAAGAGTACAAAGAAGAGCAACCAAGATGATTAGGGGCCTGGAGGCTAAAATATATGAAGAATGGTTGCAGGAATTGAGTATGTCTAGTTTAATGAAAGAATTAGGGGTGACATGATAGTAGTGCTCCAATATCTCTATGGGGTTTCCACAAAGAAGAGGGGATCAACCTATTCTCCAAAGCACCTGAAGGCATGACAGAAATCAGTGGGTGGAAACTAATCAAGGAAAGAACCAACTTAGAAATAAGGAGAAATTTCTTGACAACTAGAACAATTAATCAGTGGAACAACTTGCCTCTAGAAGTTGTGGCTGTTTCAAAACACTGGAGGTTTTGAAGAAGTCATTTATTTGAAATGGTATAGGGTTTCCTGCTTGAATAGGGGGTTGCAATAGAAGACCTCTAAGATCTCTCCCAACTCTGTTATTCTGGTATTCTGATCTTACAATTTCCAATACTGGAGACAATATACTCATCCTGAATATTAGCCACTGACAGGCAAAGCCTTAAGAATGTCTAATTCTCCTTAAATATATCCAGATCAATACCTGTCACAAGTATTCTGGTCTGACTTCTGGTCAGGTATGATGGTCAGTGAAGAAAGAATTCTGTATCTTCCCTCCATCAGCAGTAGATCCTTTATGATGAAAAAAGCTTTATGCCAACTTTGGAAGACTGAATGATATGTTGCTCTTTGCTGGCTTGTAATTGCTTTTAGTGTGTGTTTCTCTAGTAGTTTACCAATATATTCTCTGACTTTCTCAGCATGCAGAAGATCCCTTATAGGAGATGATTTGCCTTTGGATTGTTGTTGGATTGCATTGCATGCCTGATATTACCAGTAGAGTACACTTTAGCTTCTAGACACTATCAAGATGTTTCAATTTACCTGCTAATCTTTCAGGATCACAAATGTGTCTGGCACAGTCGCTAACAATTCTGATTATGTTTCTCTTTGGTGAGGGTGATGGTTGGAACTATTATGTAACTAGTGATCCCTGTGTGTTGGCTTTCAATATACTTTATGTCCTAGTTGTTAATTTACTTTCCAAATAATCAGGACATCCAAGAATGTAAATTTGCCATTCTTCTCCATTCCATCAGAAATTGAACATTAGGGTGAATGCTATTCAGATATTCCAGGAATTCTGGAGTTCTTCACCTGGAATCCAGATCATGAAGGTGTCCACCACATAGTGGAATCAGGTGGATGGCTTTAAAGGTGCAGCATCCAGTGCCCTTTGTTCTCATTTCTTCATGTAGAAATTGGCTATGACTGGGCTCAGTGGGCTCCCTATTGTAACTCCTTCAGTTTGCTTATGAAATTCATAATTACATTGGAAGTAACTGGTTGTGAGACAATGAGGGAAGAGGCTGATTATTATCTTTAAGAAAGATTTTCTTAATATATAGCAATGACTCCTTGATCAATATTTTGATGAAGATTGAGACCACATCAAAACTGATCTATCTATAATCAAGATTTTATTTTGACCATCCTCCATTTTCATAATGATTACAATGTTCCCTTTCTTTGCTAGTAGAATAAAGATGTTCTCTTCTGAGTTGAGATTCCTTAAGGTCATGTCTTTTTCATTGTCAGGTTGCTGCTGAGAGGGTGGGTGTTTCATAAAAATTTGATCATCTCATATCTGATTTATTCTACAGCATTGTTCAGAAAGATTTTAGTAACTGCTTCAACATTTGAGATGATATCCTCAAATGAAATGACTGCTGGTGTTTCATTCTGAGAGAATCTTTTCATCAATGGATGAATGGTTGCAAAAGTTGATGGAGTTAGCAAAGATGGCCAAATTGATTGCTTTGATCAAAGAAAAAAAAATACAATTACTTTTGTTTCTACTTGGGAACTGCTTCTGGACTTTGTACTTGAGGTGTTAAAAAATGAAACTGGGTTTTACCAATTAATAGGTTTGTTGTTATAGAAACGGCTAGTTTATATTATTATGTAAAAGTAAAAAGTTGAGGTTTGATGTTATTATCTTATTCTACTGCACCTAAGGGAGTCAGAAGTTAACACCTTTTCTTTCTTTTTTCCCTTTGCCCCAGATTTTGCCCTTCCCTTTTTCCTCCCTTATTTTCCTTCTGTTTGTTTTGTATTGTTATATTATAAACTAATAAACAACAAAGTTAAAAAATATAATCTTTTCATGTAACAAGGCATGTTCCCTGTGATCATATATCCTGTGGGACTGTGGAGACATGAGGACTATTTTCACTTTTAGATTTTTTAAATAGAAATTTTTGACGTTGTCCCTGTCATGCCCCCATTGGAGTCTGAATCTGCACTGGAAAATGAGCTGGAACAAGAGCCAACAAGGATTGAGAGAGTGGCTCTGTTGCTCTTGGAAGAAACTGGGGAAGGGCGGAGTCAACTCGGGCAAGGCTTTTCTGAATTAATAAGGGCTGCAGACAGGGAGGAGCAGGACTATCTCCTCCTGATCTGAGAACAAGGAGGGAAGAAAGAAGGCGGGATCAACACAGATTGAGCCTGCTACGAGGGAGGAGAGTGCCCTTCCGCCTTTCACAAGGCACACCTCGGGACTGAGATGTAAGGAAGTGCCAGTGGGAGGACCATTTGTTGGGAACAAGCATTGAATCTGTGGAGCCTCGTGCCAACACCTGGGGATTGCTGTACTTTTCTGGGGATTGCCCAGTTTGCCTGCTTTGCTGACCTTCTTGCTCTGGTTACTGTTCTGACCTAGGCTTCCCCAACAGCATGAAGCCGACTCCTTGTCCCAATAAACCACTTTTATTTAGTTTACAGTGAATTCCTCTTCAGCAAAGCCTTGGCCAACAGTCTTTCAAGATATTTCACAATTACAGATCTTTATCAGACTTGGAGAGTTGCCAGGCCGATATCTTTCAGATGCCACAATGTAGCAGACAATAATTGGCAAGAATGCAGGAGCAGATCTTCACCCACATGAACTAATTGTTTCCTGCAAAACCCCACTCCCCTTTCGCTCCTCTTTTATTCCCTATGCCATTCACTGTCCACCTGTGGCTTTACTCCCAAGTCGACCCTTGTTCCTTAGCTGTTCCCTTCTTCTGGCAGTTCTGTGTATGTGCACACTGGGAACAGGCTCCAGCTGTTCTTCTGCCTCACTGATGTCTAACTCTGAAGGCAGCTGATAACTGTCAGACAGCCCTGGCCCCATCTCTGCCTACAATTCAGAGCACTCATCAGAGCCTTCCCCAGACTCCAGGACTGGCCCATGTTCCTCACCAACCTCCTCATTGTCCAAATCTGCTGCCAGCTCCATTGGTTGCTGGTGGACCACAACAGTTATTGTTTGGGCTAACCTGGCTTATTGGATTATTGGCCCTGGTTGCTGTGTGGCTGACCTTGGTTACAGGACTACTCGCAGCCAGAGGCTTCTGAAGGTGTGTGTAAGAGGTTTGCTCCAGGACTTGTAGTGAATGTGGGAATATTGGGGAGCACAGCTGGGTCAATAAAGAGGAGTTAGATCTGTTCTCTGGTTGTGTTGCTTTCATGCCATGCCCCGGGTCATCACAGTCTCAGAATCCTCGTAATGGAACAGAAATATAACAGAACAGAGAAGATGGGCTTTTTTGTTCTGAAGCACTCCCACTCCATTAACTTGATAGAAATAACTCCTACGCCCAGAGGTGAACAATACATACTATACAAACATGCATACATACATACAAACATACATACATACTTACATACATACATAATCAGGAAGTCAGAATAACAGCAAGCAGATAGCCTAATTCTGTATAACTCTAGCTATGAAAACTCCCTTAAAATCAACCATGGGTTGATTTCCATGGGCTAAAAAGGTGGGCCTTGCACAAGACCAGGGAGTTCATGAGGCTGTTGCTGGTGGAAACAGTTCTGTACCGATGTTTAACAACATATAGGAACAATTCAGAAATTAGTAGTGAATATAAATAATTTTATATTGACTGCCCAGCACATGCCAACTGTCTATTATCCAGCTCTTACACTTCTGACCATGGAGAGTTCTAACTTGAGAACTTGTATCTCCCGGCCAAGAGACATTATCCAGATACATTGAAAATATATACCTCCTCTATTAGTCCCTCTTTTGTCTACTGTTCTGTTTTTGCTTCATCAGTCATTTAACAGCAGATAATTTTGAAGTTCATTTTCTCTTCCAAACTCTGATGAAATTTGCTAGTGGGCAAAGCCAGCCTGTGAGACATAACAAATGTCACCCTATCCCAGCCCTAGAGCAAAACAAAATAATTTTAAAAGCCTACTGAAGATCAAGATAATTTGATAAAGATTTGTGTTTCTGGAAAGGTCACTCTCTTAAGTTTATAAAAGGACTGAAAGACAGGTTTAAACTTTCATTCGAAAGTTTCAAGATCCCCTTCTCCCTTTTTTTGACTTTGTGAGAAGAACTCTTGATGTGGTCTTCCTTATGTTTTAACTCCTTTCAACTCATATACAGGTGAAACTCAAAAAATTAGAATATTGTGCAAAAGTTCATTTATTTCAGTAATGCAACTTAAAAGGTGAAACTAATATATGAGATAGACTCATTACATGCAAAGCAAGATAGTTCAAGCCGTGATTTGTCATAATTGTGATGATTATGGCTTACAGCTCATGAAAACCCCAAATCCACAATCTCAGAAAATTAGAATATGACATGCAATCAATAAAACAAGGATTGTGCATAGACCAATATCGGACCTCTGAAAAATGTAATCATGCATATGTACTCAGTAGTTGGATTGGCCCCTTTTGCAACAATTACTGCCTCAATGCGGCATGGCATGGAAGCTATCAGCCTGTGGTACTACTGAGGTGTTATGGAAGTCCAGGATGCTTCAATAGCGGCCTTCAGCTCTTCTGCATTGTTCGGTCTCATGTCTCTCATCTTTCTTTTGGCAATGCCCCATAGATTCTCTGTGGGGTTCAGGTCAGGCGAGTTTGCTGGCCAATCAAGCACAGTAATCCCACGGTCATTGAACCAGGTTTTGGTGCTTTTGGCAGTGTGGGCAGGTGCCAAGTCCTGCTGGAAAATTAAGTCAGCATCCCCATAAAGCTCGTCTGTGGAAGGAAGCATGAAGTGCTCCAAAATCTCCTGGTAGATGGCTGCATTGACCCTGGACTTAATGAAGCAGAGTGGACAAACACCAGCAGATGACATGGCTCCCCAAATCAACACAGACTGTGGAAACTTCACACTGGACTTCAAGCATCTTGCAGTGTGTGCCTCTCCATTCTTCCTCCAGACTCTGGGTCCTTGGTTTACAAAGTGGACTTTGGACCACTGAGCAACAGACCAGGTCTGTTTTTCTTTAGCCCAGGTAAGATGCTTCTGATGACATTTGAAGCCCATGTCCAGGATCCGTCTGTGTGTGGTGGCTCTTGATGCACTGACTCCAGCCTCAGTCCACTCCTTGTGAAAGTCCCCAACACTTTTGAATGGCCTTTTCCTGACAATCGTCTCCAGGCTGCGGTCATCCCTGTTGCTTGTGTACCTTTTTCTTCCACACTTTTCCCTTCCACATAACTTTCTATTAATGTGGTTTGATGCAGCACTTTGGGAACATCCAACTTCTTTTGCAATCACCTTTTGAGGCTTTCCCTCCTTATGGAGGGTGTCAATGATGGTTTTCTGCACAACTGTCAGGTCAGCAGTCTTTCCCATGATTGTGATTCCTACTGAACCAGACTGAGGGACCATTTAAAGGCTCAGGAACCCTTTGCAGGTGTTATGGCTTAATTGCTGATTAGAGTGGGACATCTTGAGCCTAGAATATTGCACCTTTTCACAATATTCTAATTTTCTGAGATTGTGAATTTGGGGTTTTCATGAGCTTTAAGCCATAATCATCACAATTATGACAAATCACAGCTTGAACTCTCTTGCTTTGCATGTAATGAGTCTAACTCATATATTAGTTTCACCTTTTAAGTTGCATTACTGAAATAAATGAACTTTTGCATGATATTCTAATTTTTCGAGTTTCACCTGTATTATTAACAATGATCTTAACTCATCTAGTGTAACCATCTGAAGAAACATTTTAACTATCTCTCTATCAAAACCAACAACCAACTGATAAGATCATTGGTGGCGGGCTACTAGCATCTCTCCATTCCAGCAGAGCACTGAGATGGGCACCAAGAGACAACATTACATCTTGACAACTTGGTTTAGCTTAAAAGCTAAGAAGGATTATGTTTAGTTTGCATGAAGAGTCAGACGCGAAGAGCTTCAGTGAAGAGTTTATTAGTGACTACAGCTCAAATGGACCCAACTTGACTGGGCTACGGCTGCTACTTATAGCCAGCAGCTGTAGTTGCCAGCCAATCAGAGTGCAGGGTTTTCCCACACTTTTTAAACCAATCCTATTTGACATTTTACAAGAACAATTCAAACTAAACCAATGACATTCAAACCTACATACATAACACCCCTCCCCACTAGGTTCAGTCCATACCAAACCCCAACCTATCTAATGTATTCTTTTAAATAGGTGGGGCTCTTACGTGTATGTTGAGACCTTCGTGGTTCAGAAGTTTTAACATTCTCACCCAGTGAGAGAGGAAATGTGTCTGCTGACATTTCCCCACTGGGACTTCCTGTGAAAGAAGACCCTGTTTGATTGTTAGAATCTGGTCTCTCCTCCCAACCCATCTCCAGCCCAATGTCAGCACCCAAGTCAGGTAGTGATGTACAATCTTCCACTTCTAAGGATGGATTTTGGCATTGTGACAGGTTTTGGAATGGTTCCTGTCGTAATGGCTCGTTACACATGGGGTGGATTCTTGCTTGCTGATTTTCCTCCTGTTCCTCCCCTTCCCCTAGAATTGACATCAGGTGAGGGAACTAGAGAGGAACAAGTGCGATGTTCCTGAGAGAACCTGGATCTAAGTTGATCAATGTGCCTGCTCCAGAGGAGTCCATCCTCTGTTTGCACCCTGTAAGAACGAGGGCTGTGATTTGAGTTATCTCAGCAGGAATCCACAAAGGTTCACCCATAAGGTTCTTAGCATAAACAGAATCACCCACACTGAATGTGCAAACTTTGGAAGTGGAATCTAGTGGTGCGTTGGGTGCGTAAGGGATGAAGGCGGTCAAAGGAAGACCTAAGTTTCCTACCCATCAACAACTCTGCTGGGGATAAGTTATTAGATGGGTTAGGAGTGATGTGCTGAACACTAAGAAGTTTTTCAACTTTCTCAGTGATGTCCCCAGGACCCAGTTGCTGAAGCTTCTCCTTGGTAAAATGTACCATGTTCAGCCCGGCCGTTAGCGAAGGGTGCCCAGGGGCAGTGAGGGCATGTCTGATACCCTGTTGTGCTAAATAGGATTCAAAAGGTTGGATGTAAATTGAGGGCCATTATCAGAGACAAGGACATCAGGTAACCCGTAGGTTACAAAAAGTTTTTTGAGCTGTTTGATGACAGCATCAGCTGTGGTGGATGCCATAGGGATTACCTCTAGCCATTTGGAATATGCATCTACTATAATAAGAAAGGTGTGCCCTCTGGTAAGGCCTGCGAAATCAATGTGAATCCTAGAACATGGGCCCCTAGGACATTCCCATTCCTGTTTGGGGGCGAGATGTGGGGCAGGCCTGACTACCTGACAGTTGGGACAAGATGCAACCCAGTTTTCAACCATTTTGTCAATACCTGGCCACCATACATAACTCCTGGCCAATCCCTTCATCCTTACAATACCAGGATGACCCTCATGTAACATTTCCAAAACCTCTCTTTGCAGTTTTGCAGGAATAACCACCCTGTTACCCCACAAAATACATCCTCTTAATACAGATAATTCAGTTTGCCTGGACTTAAAAGGTTGAGCCAGGTGAGGTAGATCTTGAAGAGGCCAACCTTTCTTAATCCAGCCTAAAACAGGAGCCAATAAAGTGTCTTTGGCAGTCTCTCTGGCAATTTCAGCAGCATGCACTGGAAGCTTGGCAACAGTTTCTAGGAAAAAGGTGTGTTTCAGGTTCAAAGTCCTCCTTGTGGCAAGGAAGTGGGCAACGACTCAGTGCATCAGCATGTCCAATGTCCTTGCCAGGCTTGTGGATAAGTTTGTATGAATAAGCAGCAAGAAATTCAGTCCACCTCAGCATTCTTGGTGACAGGATAGTAGGTGTAGGCTTGTCTCCTGCCACAATGCCTAACAAAGGTTTGTGATCTGTAACAATGGTAAATGTTCTCCCATACAGATATTCATGAAATTTCTTAACAGCTGCAACAATTGCCAATGCTTCCTTGTCCAATTGGCTGTAATTCCTCTCTGCTTTGGTCAAAGTGTGAGAGTAAAATGCAATAGGGGCTTCTCTCCCGCTGGGAAGCCTGTGGCTCAAAACCCCCCCACTCCAAAGGGGGATGCATCACAAGTCAGTACAACAGGCAAATTCTCAGAGAACTGTATCAGTACAGCATCAGACGTGATTAGTCTTTTAATACTGTTAAATGCTGATTGTTCCTTCCTCCCCAGACCCAAACAGATTTTTTGTCAAGTAATCTGTGCAATGGTTCTGCAATGGTTGCCTTCTGAGGTAGGAACATGTGATAAAAGTTAATGAGTCCAAGGAAGGCTTGCAAATCTGTTTTGCATTTAGGTCTAGGGATTCTTTGATTGCTTTAACCTTGGCATCGGTAGGGTGGATGCCATGCTGGTCAATCATATATCCCAGGAACTCAACCTTGTCAGTTTTAAGAGTGCATTTTTCTTCCTTGATTTTTAACCCCGCTTTCCTGAATCTGGTAAGGACTTCTCTGAGTCTTTCTTGTAACTGAGTGTCATTTTCAGCAGAGATTAACACATCATCAAAGTAAGGCACTACCCCTGGCAGTCCTTGGAGCATCCTTTCCATAAGGCTTTGAAAGATGCCTGGTGCCACGCTTACTCCAAATTGTAACCTTTTACATTTGAAGGCACCTCTATGAGTCACAATGTTTTGGGCCTCTGCAGTGGCATCATCAACTGTTAGTTGTTGATATGCCTGGGCCAGATCCAATTTGGCAAAGACTGTACCCTGCCAAGTGAATGTAACAGATGATGCACCACTGGAACTGGGTATGTGCTCTGCTGCAGCGCATGGTTCAGTGTCCCCTTATAGTCTCCACAGATTCTTACTGACCCATCAGTCTTGACTGGTGTGACTATGGGTGTCTCCCATCTGGAGTGGTCAGTGGGCTCTAAAACCCCTTGAGCTATTAATTTATCTAATTGTGCATCAATTTTTCCTTTAAAGCAAATGGGACCCTTCTGGGCTTTAAATGAATTGGGGGCACCCTGGGATCTAGGTTGAAAGTGATAGGGGTCCCCATATACTTGCCCAATCCTTCGCTGAAGACCTCTGGAAACTCAGACTTCAAGGCCTCCTCCCATTCAGAGTTGCTCACGTGATTGATGCCAGTCACCTCGATGCCTAGTGGATTGAACCACTCAAGTCCCAGCAAGCTTGGGGAGATCCTTGTCCACGATGGTCAGGGGCAAATGTTTGGTGTGGCCTTTGAACTTCACGTTGAATTCTCTTGTTCCAACTACTGGAATCTTGTTCCCTTGGTAGTCTTTAAGAGTCAGTGCTTGCTTCTGGAAATGTTTCTTCTGAATGTTGGGAAGTAGCCTATGAATAGTGTCCCATGACACCATAGATAAATAGGAGCCTGAGTCCACTTCCATTTGGCAAGACCTTCCTTCAATGAATACCTTCACATGTACTTTTCTGCTTCTCAAGGGTGAAGAATGACCAATGGTTACTGTTTGATGAGTTTCATTCTTCCCATTTGCTTCTGAGTTGCACCCCGTTTTCTCACTGAAGTTGTTGGGCTTGAAATCTTTGTCAGGAAACTTTCTTCTGTGTGGAGGAGTTCTGGATGATTTGCAGACTCTTGCTAAATGACCTCTTTTTTCACAACGTAGGCAGATGGTATCAAGAAACTTGCATTCAGTGTGGGGGTGGCCCCCCCCACAACCTCTGCAATAAAAGTCTTGCCTTTTCCTTCCCAGGTATTTCTTTTTCTTTTCCATTCTGAGTCTATAAATTCCTTCCTCCACCTCACTACAGTCTGATTCAGAATCTATCTGCTCGCAATGAGTTGTTGTGGACTTTTCCACATCAGGATGGCTTGAGGCCTTGTTAATTTTCTTCATGGCTGCCGCTGAGGACTTAGTGGCTTCTGCTGAGGAGGCCTCTTCTATGGCTTCCTTCAACGTGATCTTAGGTTTTAATAATAATTTGCTCTGAAGCACCTTGTCTTTGAGGCCTAGAACAAATCGATCGCGCATGGCCTCCTCTAAGCTGTTAAACTTGCATGCACCCTCAATGTCTCTTAAGCTTGCCATGAAGTCATTAACGTTTTCGCTTTCCCCTTGATCCTCGTGTCTCTTAATGAGGCACGATACTTGTGGGGCGTAATGGGCTCTTAAAAGCTTTTCTAAATCAGGCCCTTCCATTACCTTCACGTCTGCAGCTCCAGCCAATGCCTTCACCATCTTGAAGACTGCTGGACCGCAGTGCGTAAGGAAGACCGCCCTCTTCCGCTTCTCGGAGATGTCGGCAAAGTCGTTTCCTTCCAAATACATTTGGAAACGATCTGCATACGATTCCCAGTCTTCTGCCGCCGGATTGAACAGGGCTGGGGGGGTGTTCAGTGCAGCCATCTTGCTCTTCTGCTTGTCTTCCGTGTCGTCTTCTCTTCAGGGGAATCCCACCTTCGTCTCCAGTGTTAAGTTTGCATGAAGAGTCAGACGCGAAGAGCTTCAGTGAAGAGTTTATTAGTGACTACAGCTCGAATGGACCCAACTTGGCTGGGCTACGGCTGCTACTTATAGCCTGCAGCCGTAGTTGCCAGCCAATCAGAGTGCAGGGTTTTCCCGCACTTTTTAAACCAATCCTATTTGACATTTTACAAGAACAATTCAAACTAAACCAATGACATTCAAACCTACATACATAACACATTATACCTGGTTCCTTCTTGAATTGGAAATTACCATAATATGCTAGGACAGTAGGCTAGGCTGGGAAATAGAACAAACTTTCTGCAGGAAGGCAGTGGCAAAACATGCTGCTAATAAGAATGCTATTTCCATGAAATTCCCGAAAACTCACCTGAATTTGTAAGATACTTGATTGGCATTTGTGAAGATGGCTTTCATTTGTCAAGGGTTTCTTAAGAACAGACACTAATCTTCCAGCTTGATGCTCTATTGATTGTCCCATGAAAGTCTCTAACTCAAAGACGATTCAGGATTTGATTGGATTTGAATATTTCTGCAGACCACTTACCATTCCTCCTCCTCTTCTGGTCCCAAAGAAAGTAAACAAGCAAGCAAACACAAAATCCTCAAAAATTCCAGCCAGAGACCACAGTTCTATAACAATTCAATCATAGAATATAAGAGAGCCAGTTTATTTATTTGTTAATTTTTTTGCTACCTGTCTCCCCATGGGACTCTACTCAGTTCATTCATTCAAGCATGCAGAAATTCTGCATTAGAAATCATTGAACTCTTGCTGGGTGAAAAGGATGCTGGGATGGATTTTTGTCTTATTCAGATAGAGAATTTATTAAATGTAGGGAAATAAAATAATGAACCTGGATATATGGATTAGTGACCATAAGGAGAGAAGTATTCCCCCTCCTCCCTCCTTCTTATGATGTATTCTCAACAGTCAGTTTTCCCCTGACTGATTTTTGTGTGTGTGGTTTTCTTAAAAGGGTTCCTCATTTTCTATAATGAAAGGTTCCACTGCTTGGAGAAATTACCCTTATCGGTGAAATACTTAAGGAGACCACACACTCACTCACTCACTCACACACACAGACAGATGGACACGCACAGAGACAGAGTGTTGAAAATTGCTATGAGGGGACCTGACTGATTGACTTCTGAGGAACACCACCACCAAGACCAAAATCTTCTGAACATTCTGTGGGCTATATCATGGGCCTTAAAAGATGAAATCTGCTTAAGGTCAGATTTAGTTTCCTATAGGTTTTCCTATACATGAAGATATTAAAATGGATATAGAGGAACCAGAATAGAAGAGAAAATCCACCAGCCTAATCAGAAAGAAATATTTTAGGCTGCTTGCTTTGCAATTGATAGAGAATTTATCAAACTGGCAGACTTGCCACAGTGCAAGGTATCTCCATTTACCAACGTCTAGTCCAAATTCTTGTAAAAGCAAATTTAAAAACAGTGATCATTAGGTCAGCCTTTGACATGGGCTGGCTACTTTATAACCATCACTTTGTACCTTCTCTAAAATTAAACCCTCGCTGTTATCATTTTGGAGTAAATTTCATGCTTTCCTATTTCAGCAAAACTTGATGTCTGAAAGTTCAGTGAACAGCTTGTCTGCAGATGAAAGAATGAAAGGAGATTCTATCTTCCTATGGGCAGAACATGCTCTATTGCAGTGCTCCTGGCAGAAGACTGGGTCAGGGAGACTATGTTAGTTTTTCAGTAAGAAGAGGAAGCAGGTGGGAACCAAGATGTACATTACATTTTCATCAACATAGTTCCTAAAGTAAGTTTTGTGATGAGGGTGCTGAGTTGCCAAAATGCAAACAGGGGCTGTTGTTGCCTAGTTCCTTCCTGGATTTGATCCTGCAGACTCAGTCAGCTATCTTGCTAGCCTTGACCAAAACATTAATATTAATAGCATCATTGTTTATACATTGTTGTTGTTGTTAGTTGCAAAGTCATGTCCGACCCATCGCGACCCCATGGACAACGTTCCTCCAGGACTTCCTGTTCTCTACTATCCCCCGGAGTCCATTTAAGCTCACACCGACTGTTTCAGGGACTCCATCCAGCCACCTCATTCTCTGCTGTCCCTTTCTTTTTGCCCTCAATTGTTCCCAGCATTAGGTTCTTCTCCAGTGAGTCCTTCCTTCTCATTAGGTGGCCAAAGTATTTGAGTTTCATCTTCAGCATCTGGCCTTCTAAAGAGCAGTCAGGGTTGATCTCCTCTAGGATTGACCAGTTTGATCGCCTTGCAGTCCAAGGACTCGCAGGAGTCTTCTCCAGCACCATAGTTCAAAGGCCTTAATTCTTTGGCACTCAGCCTTCCTTATGCTCCAACTTTCCCATCTATTTGCCAGGAATTGAGAGGGCTAGATGCCATGATCTTAGTTTTCTTAATGTTGAGTTTCAAGCCAACTTTTGCACTCTCCTCTTTCACCAGTATCAAGAGGCTCTTTAGTTCCTCTTCACTTTCTGCCATTAGAGTGGTATCATCTGAATATCTGAGGTTGTTGATATTTCTCCCGGCAATCTTAATTCCCAACTTGTGATTCACCTAGCCCCACCTTTCTCATGATGTGCTCTGCATATAAGTTAAATAGGCAGGGCAACAGTATATAGCCTTGCCGAACTCCCTTCTCAATTTTGAACCAATCAGTGGTTCTGAATTCACATCACTCTGACCCAAATTAATCAACTACATTTTAGATTAGGATGTAGTATAACCCAACCTATATATGATTCTTTTACATTTTAAAATGCCATATGAATCCAGACACTTGGATTTAACCTATAAACTATAGCTTAGATAGTGTCAGCTGACCACATTGTTGATATAGGTAGGGTCAGACTTTTGTAAGCATGTTAACTGGATTGGGGTTAGTAAAACCATATTTTTTCATTATATATGTTTGTGTGTGTGTGTGTGTGTGTGTAAAGTTGAGCAAATGGAGATGAGCAAAATCCGTCTATTTTCACTCATCTCACTTTTGCACTTGTTCAATTATAAATCTATCCCAATTCCACATTAACCTTGCTTTAAATTTTAAAGTAGGAACATTTAAGCTGAAGCATATTTTCTCAAAAGATGCATGTTTAAATGCATGTTTATGTGTGTAGTTAATTTTCATTTCCTTAGGATGGAAACCCCAACCACCAATGGTTAACTCAGGTTTTGTTCTGTTCCTTGTAACAGATCAGGGTGGTTCATCTGAGAAATTTTCCAAAGATTCTTATCCATAGGACCGGCGTCAGAGAAACCACCTCTTCTAGGTGGTAATGATGCATATGAGGTGATGTATTTGTTTGTAACAACTGGAGTTCAGTCATTAAAACCAGGAAAAAGGCCAGAAGTAGAAAAGCTCCTAGATTACCTACAGTACAGACTGGAGCCAGAGGGAGTGGCCTTGCCCTAGGACTCTTTGGGCCCATGTGCCTAATTCTATCTTGAATTATGACCTCTGTTTGTAAATCTTTCTGATGCCTTGCATTTTAATTATTCCCAGATGCTTACAAAGAGTGCAAAAGGTAATGGAACAGACACTTAATTGTTCCACCTTGAGTTCAATTTCTTTCATGAGTCAAAGGAATGCTTCAGCTTATCTCTTGCATATCAGTAAATAAGGGTTATTGACTTCCCTTAACGATAAACTGAAAATGCTGTTAAATGCACCATAAACAAAATGTATGAACCCCCTTTTTATATGATTAAAATGGTCATAATGATCTGATATTTCTTACTGATTGAATCTGCCACTTCTGTTTACAAGGAAAATAAATAACACATGTTTTCTGCCGCTCTGAAAGGTTCCTATTTATTCTGTGGTCATTTCCCACTTATGATATTTCCAGCTTAATTTCACAAAACAGCTTTTACATGGCTTGAGGAAGGGGTGGGAGCCCAATTCTTATTGTACATTGTCTTGGAAATATTTTGCCTTTGAGCTGAGGACTTTTATTTGTAGAAACAACCAGCCATACTCTTTATGGGGCTGATATTATTCTAAATTAAAAAGAGAAACAGCTGGATACTTACAAATGCCTGCATAATTTTGGGATTTTGTTTTTTTCTCCTTTGTGGTAGACACAAGATTGGCCAGATCCCGAGCTGAAAAAGACGACTTGCAGGAGGGAACTGGTGGTTTGGATCTCTGCAGAATTTGGAGGTGGGGCAGTAACCAGGCATTTTGACACCTCGGGTAGGGTTCCAGATTGCCCCTCCTCCCTTCACCCATCAGTATATACATACTGCCAGTTCCTTTTTTATGGTCAGTACTGATAATGTGATAAAGTCAGAATTATCCACCAAAGCAAACACATATGACTATAAACTCAGTGATAGCTGTGTGTATTGAGATGTGTGGATTTCTGATAATTGCTCTTCTTCCTCCCCGCCCCAAATACTAAAGAGTTGGGATTCGGGGAGATTTTCAAACCAGATTTTTTTGGGAAGTGGGCTACAGGGGGTTCAATGATAATGTTTCTATCTGTTCCACTGATAGAAACAGTTTTCATTATAGAAAGTCCACCCAATGCCCACCATATTATTTATGTACTCTGCATTTCAAGAGAAGAAAGCTTATGTTAAAAGCCATGCATGCCAATGTGTGCACCCATACTACTGAGCAGACCCAAACTCTAAATCAGAAGAACTCAGCAATTGCTCCCAAGTCAAAAAGGAACAGAGACAATGCAGAACTGAAAAGGCAATGCATAAGATAATTAAAACATTTGTGACAGTAAACCAAAATAGAAAGAAAAGATAAACTAAACAAACAAACAAAAATTGAGACGCAGAGCCATATGTTCACATGTATGCTGCAAATTAAAAAAAAAACCTCAGTGCAATTGATGTATACTCCCACACTTTGTCTCCCTCCTTGTTCACCAACATCAAAAAAGAGCCTTTTTTTGGGTAAGATGCCAATAATTGAAAGCAAATCATCTGGCATGCAATCAACCATTCCCTCTTTCAAGTAAATATATAGAATGCCTGATGTGCTTTAGGTAGATGTTTAATATTGAAAGGGACATCTGTATAATTGAGAAGAATCAGAAATCCTGATGCTGAGTTTCTTAATGCTTCAGGAGTTTACACTACAATCCTGCATTTGCCTACATGGAAATAAGCTTGATTAAGTTCAATCGAACTTACTTCCAGTTAAGTATGTGTAGGATTGCAATCTCAACAAGGCTAAACCAGTGAACTGGGTCTCTTCTTGAAGTATTTTTGTACATTTCAGGAGATTGTAAACCAAACTCAACAGCTATAAGGTTCTGCTGGACTCCCTCAAAGGAGTTCAGCACACCCTGGTAGGATTCTGGGATCAGGGCGGAGAGATCACACATCTTTGTTGCTAGTATTCACCCATTTGGAGCAACAAACCTGTAGAAATCAGTTTCCAGGACAATGAAAAGATCAGATACATTCAGGTTTTTTTATTGCATGGTTGAACTGCCTTGATCCAATAGGAAGGTTTGGTTTCCCACAAAATAATTTAACTTTAAATGGGGAGGGATGTGAAATTTTGCCTGCCTAAGCTCCATCTATGTATGTAGACAGGGAAAGGGATGGATTTAAATTCAAGGTTGTCTTTCTTTCAAATATTATTTGCATTAATCTTAGCTATATTGAGCATCATCTAGTAGGAAAGTGAAATACAAAGGTGAAAACAAGCAAACATACAAACTGTGGCTCTTACTAATCCTATGGGTGTCAGAGTAGGTTATCGAAACAGAGACATTCTTTCAAATATGTTCATGCTCTAGTTCTTTTCCAGAGACAGGAATAATACTATTAGGTATTAGCATACTTACATGTGATTGGAGGATTCCCCGGCAGCGGGAAATTCAACAAGCCTTCACTGGACACCAGCTGCAAGCAGCCGGCTATAAAGGCTGCTGCGGTTTCTTCCACGAGCAGTTCTTTTTCCTGTATGCCTATGGAGAAATAAAAAGCTGTATTAGAACGTTGGTGTCCTGAGTACTTCCACGAGATCCAACACTGGCGACGAAGGTGGGATCTTGAGACATGAAGACCAACGAGCACGCAGCAACTGAAGAAGTCCGGAACCAAACTGAAATGAAACGGCCAGGACTAACATGCCACCTGCACCATTTGATCCCACAACTGAAGACTGGGAATCATATGTTGATCGTTTCCAAATGTTCCTCGAAGGGAACGACCTCGCGACAATATCCGAACAAAGGAAGAGAGCAGTATTCCTGACACACTGAGGACCTGCCATTTTTAAAATGGCAAAAGCATTGTCGGCACTGACCGATGTAAAGACAATGGCATGGCCTGACTTAGAGTGACTCCTAAGGGCTCACTATACTCTGCCTGTATCCTGCTTCATCAAACGACACAAATTCTACCAGCGAGACCAAAAAGAAGGTGAGAGCATAGGCGATTTTGTTGCAAACCTGAGGGACATCGCCGGGGCATGTGAATTCCTGAACATGGAGGAGGCCACGAGAGACCGAGTAGTCCTGGGACTGAGAGATTTAACACTACAAAGCAGACTACTGATGAAGCCTAAGGTAACACTAAAGGAAGTGATCGAAGAGGCGACCGCAGTGGAAGCGACCAAGAAATCTGCAGCCACCAAGCGGAAAATGAATCAGATACCACAAGAATCGACAAAAGACACAACCACCACACACCACGAAAACATTGAGTCTGAGTCGGAAGACAAAGGAGGCAAAGAAGGGGTTAATCAACTCCGCTCAGAACGAGAGACAAGAGGCCGGAATGGAAAAAGAAAAGAGTTTCGTTGTGCCGGATGCGAAGGGAACCATCCATGATCAGAATGCTGGTTCCTAGATGCTATCTGCCTCCGTTGCAAGTGGTGGGGACACATTGCACAAGCGTGCAGAGCAACAAAGAATTATTTGCCGAGAAGAAAACGGAGCCCAAATCCCTGGAACAGAGAGAATAGAACCAGAAGCAGATGGAACCAGGCCATGAGGAATAGGCGAGGGAGAGAGACAACCAGCGGGAGAGATGAGACACACCAGACGGTGACTGTCGGACACTCAAATACCACAAACGCCTGAAAAGTACATGTCCAAGTCAAAATAGAGGGACAAGCATGTCGGATGGAAGTGGATTCCGGCTCATACTTGTCGATGGTATCCTGGGACACTATAAAGAGACTAATTCCAAGCATAAGCAGGAACCATCTTAAAAAACAAACCCTAACATTGAAAGACTACCAAGGAAACCAAATTCCCATATTAGGAATTGGACAATTCAGAATAGCATTCAAAAACCATTCAAAAATCCTACTGCTGACTATAGTAGACCAGGACTGGCCCAGTTTGCTAGGGCTCGAGTGGTTTGAACCATTGGGAATCGAAGTCACCGGAACAAACAGCATCGATGAGATGGACTGGCAGGAGACCCTGATGGCTGAATTCCAAGAGGTATTTGACGGAAAACTAGGCAAATACTTGAGGTCCCCAATGTCCTTTAATCTAGACTCAACAGTAACCCCAATAAGGTTAAAAGTGAGGTGGGTCCCCTTCACACTCAAACCTAAAATAGATGAACAACTAGATAAACTTATCGCCCAAGGGGTTTTGGAACCAGTTGACCATGCAAAGTGGGGCACCCCCATTGTCACACCAATAAAACCGGATGGGTCTGTGCAAATCTGTGGGGACTACAAGGCAACCCTGAACCATGCACTACAGCAAAGTGCATACCCCGTCCCCGTAGTACACCACCTATTGCACTCCCTGCGGGGGGGAGTCTTTGCTAAACTAGATCTTGCACAAGCCTACCAACAACTACCAGTAGACCCCAAGACGGCAGAAGCCCAGACGATCGTGACACGCAGAGGGGCATTCAAATGCAACAGATTACAGTTTGGGGTCAGTGTTGCCCCTGGCGTATTCCAGAGTTTGATGGAACGATTACTACAAGGGATTAAAGAGGTGGTGCCATATTTTGACAATGTCCTTGTATCAGCCAAGGAAAAGAGACAATTGCGTGACCACCTGAGGGAAGTCCTGCATAAATTCAAGGAAGCGGGGCTCAACGTAAAAAAAGGGAAGTGCCAATTAGCAGCCAGCAGAGTCGAATTCCTAGGATACCTGATAGACAGAGAAGGGATCCATCCCACTGAGACCAAAGTCAAAGCAATCAAGGAAGCCCCCAGACCCATGAATAAAACTGACCTACAAGCATTCCTAGCACTTATTAACTTTTATAATATGTTCTTACCACAGAAAGCAACGATTGTGGAACCACTACATAGATTGCTTGACAAAAAAGCAACCTGGTCCTGGGGGCAATAGGAGGAAACGGCATTCCGGGAAATAAAAAACTTGATTACATCCAACTGCGTATTAATACAATACAGTGAAACGCTTCCAATAATCCTAACCTCCAATACATCACCTTTCGGCGTAGGCACTGTCCTCAGCCATGAGTTACCCAATGGAAAAGAAGCCCCTATAGCATTCTACTCAAAGATTCTATCAAAACCAGAATGGAACTACAGCCAACTGGACAAGGAGGCACTAGCCGCTGTCACTGCAATCAAGAAATTCCACGAAAACATTTACGGAAGAACTTTCACTTTAGTAATGGACCACAAGCCTCTCCTGGGCATCATCGCAGGGAACAAAGCCACGCCAAACATACTATCCCCCTGAATGACAAGGTGGTCTGAATTCCTAGCCGCATACACCTACAAACTAATTTACCGACCTGGAAAGGACATAAACCACGCAGATGCACTAAGCTGCTGCCCCCTACCAAACATAGAAGAAGACCCAGCACCCACCACATACACCCTTTTAATAGAGACATTAGAAAATCTACTGGCAACAGCAGCAGACATCGCGAGGGAAACAATGCGAGACAGACTCCTGGCGAATATTAAACTGGGTAAGGAAAGGTTGGCCAGAGACTGAAACTAACGAAGCCGCCAAACCTTTCAAAAACAGACAAACAGAACTTTCAATTATTAAGGGATGCATACTATGGGGGGACTGGGTAGTTATACCTGAAATATTAAGAGAAAGCATACTAGAAATGCTACATGCAGGGTACTTGGGGATTGTAAAAATGAAATCCTTGGCTAGGAGTTATGTGTGGTGGCCAGGGATGGATAAAGAAATAGGAGACTGGGTGGCAACTTGCAAAAGCTGCCAAGAATCTAGGCTGACACCTCCCACAGCACCTAAACACAAATGGAAAATGTCAAGAGGACCTTGGTCGAGACTACACATTGATTTCACAGACCCAACTAAAGGACATACATTCCTGATAGTCATGGATGCTTACTCCAAATGGTTAGAAGTAAGCATCATGAAATCCACCACCACAGAAGCAGTTATTAGGCAGCTCAGGAGGTTTTTTGCAACACACAGGTTGCCAGATGTAATTGTATCCAACAACGGGGCCCAATTCACGGCAACACAATTCGAGGGATTTTTAGCTCAAAATGGGATAAGGCATGCACTAACAGCCCCGGGACACCCATCGACGAACGGACAGGTGGAACGGATGGTAAGATATATAAAGGAGAAATTACAACAACTAGGGCCAGGGGACACACAAGAAAAGATAGACAAAATATTAAGTATACAACATATAACTCCCAGTGCAACAACGAACAAGAGTCCAGCCAAACTACTAATGGGGAGAAAACTAAGGTCACACCTAGACAGGTTACACCCCACATACAACCCAGAAAGACCAGTAGACTCCTTTAGCAGAACCCAAACATTCCAAACAGGGGACTTAGTATATGCAAAAAACCTCACAGGGGACCCTTTGTGGATACCTGCAAAAATAACCCAGATAACTGGGCCCCAGTCATACAGGGTGGAAATGACTGATGGTATAAACTGGAAAAGACACATAGACCAGCTCAGATCCAGGGATATGAGAGATAACAAAAAGGGAGAAGAGGGGGGAGACCCTTCACACAGACATAGCATAGCCAAGAAAGCAGGGGGAGACCCTGCACACACCTGAAACAGAACCGGAGTGGAAGGGGGAGACCCTTCAAACAAACAAAAGATAAATGGAAGAATAGGGGAAGAACCTTCAAACAGAGACAACACAACCTGGGAAGAGGGGGAAGAACCCTCACAAGAATATAACAAAAGCAAAGGGGGAGGGGGGACCCTGCACATACAGGAACACAAACAGAACAAACCCTCACAACTAAAAACACACAAAAATCACTAAGAAGTATAGCCCCAGTTGGAAAGCGCAGACACATACCTGAAACCGAAGAACAAGGCAGCAGAAGCAGGCTGGAACAAATCCGGGAAGCGGGCCCTGGCGGGAGCGGCATCACCAGCTCGACCTTTCAGGAGGTTCCAAGGGAAAGGACAAGAGCAGTGATAGATCCACCCGAACAGTTCAAAGTCCAACCCACAAGGGAGCTGCGCAGGTCCAGTCGCGCCCATAAAAGCCCGCCTACTTACATGATTACATACAGTAGGCAAGACCAGATTGGGTGGACCAGACCAGATGGGGAGGGATGTTAGGTATTAGCATACTTATGTTTGATTGGAGGATTCCCCAGTGGCAGGAAATTCAACGAGCCGTCACTGGACACAAGCCGCAAGCAGCCGGCTATAAAGGCTGCCGCGGTTTCTTCCGCGAGCAGTTCTTTTTCCTGTATGCCTACGGAGAAATAAAAAGCTGTATTAGAACGTTGGTGTTCTGAGTACTTCCATGTGATCCAACAGATACAAAGTTACATTTCTTCCCACTCCCCATGTTGAGGAAAATTAGACACAATAGCATTGTTAGCATCTCTGGATAATAAAGTAGTTGCATAAATATCTAAGCGTAAGCCTGTTTTTCTTCTTTAAAAAAACAATGCTTGCAAGATTCCTCTGCCCCATGGTGAAAAGACATGGTTTGTTTTAGAGTAGCAGGATTGGGAAACCTATGGTCATCTTTATGTTGTTGAACTACAACTCCCAGAACCCCACTCCCCACCACTCACAAATGGTTAGGGACACTGGGAAATAATTCAAGAATGTTTGAGAGGACCTACTGTGGTAAATCCTGGCAACATAGTCTACACTTCATTTTAAGTCTTACACATTTCAAATATTTCTTAGCTTTCTCTTTTTAAATTTTTTAAAGTTCTAATGTCATCTTGTAAAAGAGTTCTGGGGGGAATGGGGAGGGGGTTTGCTTATCATTTTGTCCTAATACAGACATTACTTTTTTTCTAATTTTTAACTCTATGTAATTACCCACCAAGCCTCACACCAAGCAATTCCTTGAAAAATGTTCACAACACCATATATATTTTATTGATGATAGTTTTATATCTCTGTGTGCTCAGAAATGAACTCTGTCTAGTTTAGTGTACCATATTCTCAGAAGAATGTGTAGAACTGTGGTCTTATTTTCAGGTAATGGGTGATGGTGGTTATGGATTAAATATTATTGCGAACCCTTATACATAGCATATTATGTTACAAAAAGGGAATCCAAATTATTCCCAACAAAATTACATATGATTAATTTATGTGTTTAATTGAGTGAAATACTCTACTGTAATATGTTATTAAATGGCAATGAAGGTCACAAACACTGGGAATTTAAGGAAACCAGACAAAGCAAAACTCTAAACCATGGTTTCCCTGAATAAAAAAAGAGAAGTAACATCTTCCTTCAGTTTCATGGGGGTCTAAAAAATGTAAACACCCCCCTCCCTTGGCCATTTAACTTGCAGTTGCCACCAACAGAAGCAATGTGGATGAATGAAACTCTGTGTCTCTAATTTTGACACTAGGTGTCACTATCATTTACAGCAGAAGTTCAATCTCAATTGGAAAGTTGATTTGGTGAATGTAGGACCACTATTCTGATGGGTGTTTTATAAATGACAACTTTCATGAACATGGTGACTAGCTGCACCTATCACATCTTGTCAGGTCAGGTGTAAAATATTTAGAGGCCAAGGGATATAACTGATATAACTGGAAGAAAATAGAAATGATTTGCTATTGCAGCCTTGTCAATATTTCCTGGGGTTTACCAGAAGTCTTCCATTCAATTCCAAACTAAGCCAGACTGTGCTGTCCAGCCAGTTATAGTTAATAGGGAATTGGGATAGTTAGTTAGGAATTGGGAGCTGTCCCCTTAAGGGAATGCATCATGGTAAATGTAGTTAAGGTATCTTGGGAAATGTAGTCGATATCATGTGGCCACATCTGTAATCCTGATTGGTCACTGAATTAACCCTTGGTGGGTTGTGGGAGGTTCCTTCAATCTTGCCTGAACCCAGCATTGTGCTGGCGTCTCACTTCCTTGCTCCTTACTCCTTCGATATGGGATGAAAGATTACCATCCTTTTACACCAGAAAATCAGCTATGCAGAGAATTGGACATTGAGATGAATCTCGACATAACTGTAAGTTATATTTGAGGATGCCTGATGAACCAATAAAGAGACTTTGTATGGATGCCTTTGTGGAGTAAATCTGTCTGCCTTAAATTCAGCTAGTAATTAAAGAGTAGAACAGTAAAAGGATGGTAATCTTTCATCCCATATTGAAGGAGTAAGGAGCAAAGAGGTGAGATGCCAGCATGATGCTGGGTTCAGGCAAGAGTGAAGGAACCTCCCACAACCCACCAAGGGTCAATTCAGTGACCAATCAGGATTACAGATGTGGCCACATGATATGGACTACATTTCCCAAGATAACTACATTTACCATGATGCATTACCTTAAGGGGACAGCTCCCAATTCCCTAACTAGCTATCCCAATTCCCTATTAACTATAACTGGCTGGACAGCACACAGACTCAGCTTAACTTTAAGATCAAAATGAGGTCAGTCCAGTGTAGCCACATTGTACAGAGTCATAGAAAAGAACTAAAATGACATTTTCTTTTCATTTTTTTTGTCAGAGGAATTCCCTATCTTAGCCAGGTGACTGGGAATAATATAGTCCAAGATAGTTGGAAGACACACAATTGGGAACACAGTGCTGTATCAAAGCTGGCCCATAATCCTCTTGTTCATTAAAGTAAAAAATAGGGTGTTGTGAAAAGTTGGGGCTCTTCTGCCATACAAATTGTGTTTTTGAATGATAAGGCCTAGCTTCCATAACCTCTTGATTGCCTTTAATAACTCCACAGCCAGGGCGAAGGGAACATTTTATCCTAACATACTTCAAAGCAAAATGCAAAACAAAGCTGGGCATTTATGGCACAATGTTCCTTAAGTTAGCAGAGCAAATAAAGTCGGTGCTTTTTGATTGGTATATGGTAACTGGCTCAATTTCATCTTTTGTACATTTCATTTGGGGATTTCCATTTTATTTTGTTGACTAAATTATATCCAATTTTCTGACTGAGGCTTATTATGTAAAGAAAGCATAAAAGGATTCATTACTTTTTAACTAGCAACAGACAAGGAGAGAGACTGCCTATCTTTACTGGAAACATACTGTACACTGAGGAACATTTCAAGCAACAGATAGAATGGATTCCAGGCATATGACATGTTCAGAAATAGCATTAACCTGTATAACCATCTCAGGCCACCTTGATGGGAGAATATAAATTGTTGTTAAAAGCCAAATTAGAAAACAAACTGATTGAGCTGTCAGACCTAGACATAGGCAGTTAAGCTTTCCCCACGTCTTTGTGATGTGTTTGGGCTCTGCTGCCCAGAAATTTCAGCCACTGTGGGGAGCAAGTTGTGGAAAGTAGGCCAACAAGCTAAAGAAATATTTTATAGAAGTGGCTATAACATTTTCTTCTGAGGATAAATAACAAATAAGATCTTGCTTCAATAAGGCTTCTTCTATTTATCCTACCTTATCCTATCCTATTATATTGTTTTTGACTAGGTATTTGACTGGGTATATCAGCACATTATGCACTTAGTGAGGACAGTGAGTCCGCAACTATGAAATGATAGAGGCAGTACAACAAAGACATTGCAAAGACAAAGAGCCAGTATTTCCTGACCATCTTTTTTGTTTGTTTGTTTGCTAAGGACTTTAGTTTTTGTGGTTTATCATATGCTGTCCTTGCTTCCCAGAGATTTTGTATTCTGTTGCCATGAAAATGTATCTGACCATTAGCCATAGGAACTTTATTTACAGGTATTTTTACCTTTGTGAATTGTGTCTAATCCATATAATGCACATATATAATGCAGTTTTGTCAGTGGGCCTGGGAACCATGAATGGAAATGGAGCCAATCAAATGGCTAATTTGATTGTGTTGTTGCAATGCCATATGGGATGGGGTTTTTATGGGATTTTATGTAGCAGATTCTTTAAAGGTGCAATCTGCATGACAACATTCTGAAATATTAAGGGTTTATTGAGTAGCAAATCCCCACATTTTATATATAGATTCAGTACCTCTGCCTGTATAAGTTTGTATAAAAATAAGAAATAAAAATATTTCTGCTACCCATTGAGCCCTAGAGAATCAAACTTATAAAAACCTCTTGTCTCTATTTGAGCAATAAAAGAAATAGGCAGGATGCAACTGTTTAAACAAATGGACAGGCATTAAATATGATTTAATCATAAAGTATTGTATAATAGTGATAGGTATGACATACATGGGCCTAAATATATGTACTATTATTTATAAAAAGAGATTGCCTTGCCATCAGAAGTTGTGGGTGCCCCATAACTGGAAGCTTTTAAGAAGAGGATGGACAGCCACTTATCTGAAATGGTATAGGATCTCCTGCTTGAGCAGGGGGTTGGAGTAGAAGAACTCCAAGGTGCCTTCCAGCTGTTATTCTAGTTTACAGATATTCTTGCTTTATACTCTCATTATGCATGGAAAATATTTCTTGTGAATAATAATATACCCTTCCTCTTCCATTATCACCAGCACTTTCTTATTTTTGCCTTTTTCTTTGCATCAACAATGCATCTAAAAAAAATCTGTAAACTGCCAAATGCTGGAGAAAGACCTGATTGTATGTGTGGGTTATAGTTTAAAACATCCCTGACCAAATAGGACCATTTAGCCAGCTACTTCCAAATATGAAAATAGATGGGGTTAACAAGTATCTTCTAGGCCACACCCAGGGGTGGGATTCTACCAGTTTGCACCTATTCGCTAGAACTGGTTGTTAACATTCTAAGCAGTTCAGAGAACCGGTTGTTAGAAGAAATTACTGGCCTAATCCTGTAAGGAAGGCAGGAAGGAAACATTCTGGTGTTGCTTACAGAAACTGCCTCTCTGTTAATCCTTATTACGTTCTTGGCAGGACTAGACTTCCTGTCTCAGGAACGTCTCTGGAGTTTTCCCCCCTCCTTTGCTGGTACTTTGCTTGTGTGGAGTGACCATTCAAAGTTACAATGGCACTGAAAAAAGTGACTGATGACCATTTTTCACACTTACGACTGTTGCAGCATCCCCACAGTCATGAGAGGCCAGGCGAGGAGATGCATGCCTCGATGTGAGTGATATTGAGTTGGCCACACCCAGCCAATAACATGACCACCAAGCCATGTCCACCCAGTCACATGACCACCAAGCCACGCCCACCACTTAAGCCACATCCACAGAACCAGTTGTTAAAAATTTGAAGCCCACCCCTGGCCACACCAAGTGGTTGGTGATTAAATCTGACTTGGTGGATCAACATTCTGAAGTCCTAAAGTGGTGAATACTAAACAATAAAGCTATGGGTTGTTTCTTTGATAGATTCAGAAATAAAACCTGTATAAGAAAATCTCAAGGAAAAAAACATCCCTGTGAAGATGTATTCTTCAACAAATATTTACATACTTAAATGGCTGAAGTAATTTAGCGCTAAGACTGCATGCAGAGGTTCCAGATTCAATTTCTGGGTTCTACAGATATGGTTGGAATTGGTTTGATATTTTGAAGAATTGCCATCTGTTGGGCAAAGCTGGTAAAGACAGCATTGGACTAGAATAACTTTCCCTAACCTGGCCACCTGAGGGTCAACCACATCCCAGAATTCAATGCACTGGCCAAGTTGGTTGGAGGATTGTGGAAGTTGAAGTCTACTTATCTTAAAGCTGCTTAGCTTTCAAAGGGCTGAGCTATAGGGACAAAGGAACTGAGCTGATACAGGCAGCTGCCTTTATATCCTTTGAAAACTGCCCAATATAAATGGCAATGTTAGCAATAAATTATGTTTTAATTTACTGATGACTTTTGTATTTTCTCTGGGGTCTTTTAACATGATTTTGTCTAAACATGCTCTCTCTCTAAAGGCAAAATTCAATTTTTAGCACCCTGCACTTCTTTAAGCAGCATATTAAATTGAGAAAGAGGGAGTGAATTTGCCCGAGGGCTTTAGGGGTATTTAAATATCATCTTCATGAGAGACTAAACATTGTAAACCACCCTGCTGGTAATAGATGGGCATTTTAAAGAGGCAACGGATAAACAGTGATGAAGCATAATTGGAGCTGTTTGTTGTGCCTTTGCTGATGAAATGCTGGCAAAACTAACTCGGCTCAAAATGACATGTTTATGGAACATCAAAGAACCCAAGATGACTTTACATTATATCAGTGACAACTGTATATACTGCAGTACTCCTTGCCATTTAGGCTCACCCTTCTTATTTTTTCCAGTGCTGGGAGAAACATTTGCTCTTCCACTCAAGTTGATCACTTGATAAATGCAAAGTCAGGTTTCCAAGCGATGAAATCCATTTTAAAAAGAAAAGCACAAAGTCCATCTTCCAAGACAATTTCTTTTATTTAGAAAAGCATCAAATTGGCAAAGTCCATGGTAATTCTGGGTCTGACACAACCCGGAATTACCCCACATATTAGACATGCAAACAGTCATTTGTGGCAAATTGCTGAGTCAAAGGAGTTAAAAGAAACTCCTTCTTGGACCACTATATATGAATGATAAGTACTGTACACACTCTACCTCTCTTGCTTGAGTGAATACAGGAAGATACTCCTAGCTGCATAATTCCTCACAGTTCAAGATTAGCAAATGCCTCCTCCTGATTCTATAGCTTATCTCTCATACACTTCTTTTTTACTGAAATATAACTGAAGCAAACAAGAATTTATAAATTTCTGAAACTTAATTCCCGAATTGGATTATATACAGCTTGCCATAGCTTTCAAGTTGTTTGTACTTTCTCTATACAAATAATCAAAGTGGGGTTGTGAATTGGTAAAATAGTTAAAAAAAACATTTTGAGAGCATCAGCTGTGAAATTTTATCAAGATACTTTAGAATAAATTATTTTACTGATATTTAAATGCATTCCTCTCTGTTAATGAATAAACATTTATTTCAATTATTAATCATTAATAAGTATGATAATTTATATATTCATTGCTTTAATATTGATTTTTGCTATTTTTAATAGTCTTACTTTCATAATGTAGGCAGGGTGAAGGAGTTGAAAACTGGAACTTGGCATATCTCCACTACTTTTAAAAATATGTACGTAAGTTATTTTAAAATATGTTTTATTATTTTAAAAAAGAATAAATAGAAAGGGGAAGATTTTTTTTAATATTCATCACTAGTACACTATAGAATTAATCTTTTTATGTGTTCATATCATACTGAGCAATTAATTTGTTTACATTTAAAACAGTTTAACTTGAAGAGGAAAAAACATATGGAATATTAAACAAAGAATAGTAAATTCAAACCAAATTTCTAAATAAACCTGCAGTTGAGATACCTGGCAGTAGAATTGTTGTTCAGAAAAGTTTTTCAAGACATTGTATAATTAAAGAAAAATGGGTGTCTTTCCAACCTTCTTGCAAACAAGAGTATACAATCACTGTTTCCTTTCTCTTCTTGTTAGTTTAATTATAAATGATATGATTGAGTGGAACATGAACATTTAAGAAAAATTGATGAGCGTTCCAAACTAAAAGGTATATATGAGATAACTTATAATCCAAAGGAACCATTATTATATTGGAGTGCAACATCTACAGAATTTAGCTGAGTCCCTCAATTTTCTCCTGCAAAAAAGATCCCACAAAATTTACATCTTAAAGAAATGAAACAAAATAATATTTCTAGCATATCGGTTCCATTTTGAAAATAGCATCACATGTAGTCAGAACTCCAAAATATAAGAAAAACTACCAATGAGAATTCTGAAAACACATCTGACGTCAGTATGCCAACCTAGGATTTTACAAGTTTTACATATTGGATAGTTCTGTAAACATTTTTACCTTATTAAATGTAAAAAATGTTTCCAATAAATGAAAACTAATGGATTTAATTCATGAAGAGAAAAAAAGAGAGAGAAAAACAAGCAGCCAAATGAGCAAGTTTCCAATTGCTTTATTTCCTAGGCCTATTTTGAACCTTTTTATTCTTACTGTATAGCAATTGCGCTAAAAAGACATGAGCTACAGTGCTTCTAATATACTGGAAAAATGTATCATCTTGGTCTCCATAAATGTAGATGCATGGAACATGCGAGCAGCAAACTGAATATTGTAGATCCTGATATCACCTAGATTAAATATATTCATTTATTTTTTTTAATATTAACAACACATCATCCTACAGCAGCGAAGCAACAAAGCCAAGTTCAAATGTGCAAAGGTATCATCCCATCACCATATTTTATGGAAGTATATATTGGGGGGGAGGAACCCTTGATACGATTGTTTTTCACATACTTTTAAAAGTGATTTGCCCATTTATACTAATAATTGCCTATATAGTGCCATCAAAGTACTGTGCAATATTTTTAAAGAAAGAAAGCACAACAAATTAAGATTATACCACTTATTATAGTGAGAGCACAAAGCAGCATATAAAAAAAATGATGATTTGAGAAAAAGAGAAAAAAAACAGGTTGAAAGCTATTCAGTTCCCCCTTCCCCAGTAGCATTTTGTGCTTTTGGGGAAGTTGTAACAGAAGAGGGAAAAATCCTACATACTGGGCTGCTACTGAAAAGGTCCAGCTTTGAGTAGAGACTAAGCTAGAATAGATTTCAGAGAGAAGCTTCATTAAAAAAAATGAAGATTCAGAAATGGCCACACACACACGCACGCACACATGTGCACGCACATACACAAACAGAGAGTGAGAAAGAGAGAACCAGTCCTAGCCTAAAACAGGTATGTACCTGAAAACAAAACAAAGCTAAACTGAAAAACATGGATCCCTTAACATTTTCCTGTTCATAGCTTTAGAGAAGGGGATGATAAGAGTTGAAAGCAAAGAAGCAGAAAAAACCCACCTTACATCTAGACTGCTGCTGGAAGCACGTTTGACATTGCTTCATGGTAAGACCATTTTTGTTTGCAGATGTGGCAACTAACTGTGTTGTTTGTGAAATAATCTCCACTCTCTCATCTTCCTGCTCACAAAATTTGAGTTTTATGGCCAGAGGGTACAACACACAATACCGGGGATATTGGCAGTCTACATAAAGGCTATCTGTACTTCTAAGACATTGACAAATTAAGTGCAAAATATGCAAACCATTGTGGTTAAAGTTATCTTTCATCATTGCTGGTAATGTTTAATGCTTCTGTTACTTACTAGCAAACATATTTTGGCCTAAGGGATAATGCTGTGAATAGGGTGCTTGAGCATCTGCTTCCCAAGAGACTTTTACTACTTTCTCTAGACACACAGAAACCTCACTTGCTGCTAATGCTGATCAGTAGCACCAGACACAGAAAAGGAGAGCTGCTCTTAAGTTGTCAATTAGTTCCATGTTTACTAGGGCTCAGTAGTGGTGGTGGTTGCTTTTTAGTCTCCAAAGCAAGTGTGAATGAAACAATGAATGCAGTATGAAGATTCTCCGTCATCCAGGTCACGTTTGTCCCAAAGAGGCAACTGGACTTTTGGGGTTTTTTTTGAAGATGCTTTGCTTCTCATCAAAAGTGAAACGTCTTCAAAGAAGAATCGGAAAGTCCAGTTGCCTCTTGAAAAAGCACCTTTGGGACAATGAATGCAGTGGGAAGAACCTAGCTGTTGAAATAATGATCATCATATCACACAGCTAGTTAGGGCTCCAGTGGGAGGTGTGAATAATTGTCATTGAAATGGCAGCTGTTCTCTACTTTTTTTTATCCTCCAATTCATTACAGGTGGTCTTAGACTTATGACCATTTGTGTCATGGCCCCATCAGAGCCTGAATCCGGGGAGGAAGATTAGCCAGAGCTGGGGCCAATGGAGATTGAGAGGGTGGAGGATGAGGCAGCCCCGGGTCCCTCAGGCCTGAGACGACTTGACAGCAGGGAAGAATGGGGGCAGAATGACCAAAAGAGTGGGGGAGAGATGGCAAGCAGTGGAGATGTGGAGTGATGGAGCTCATGTGATGAGCAAGGACCACCCCCTCTTGATCACCGAGCACAGAGAGTGGAGAGGAGGTGGGAGCAGTGCAGGCCGAGCCAACGACTCAGGAGGAGAGTGCCCTGCCCCTCTTCACAAGGCACACCTGGGGACTGAGACTTAAGGAGATGCTGTGTGGAAGAGCACTTATCGGGAACAAGTGCTGAATTTGTGGAGTTTTGTGTGCCGTTGCCAACATCTGGATTTTGCTGGACTTCTTGCCTTATTGCTACTTCATTTCTTTGCCTTGCTGGACTTCTTGCCTTGAAGCTGTTGTGCTAACAAAGTTTTGCTGGAGCATTCGCAGCCAGAGGCTGCTGGAGGTGTGTGTGAGCGCTTTTCTCCAGGACTTGCTATAAACGTGGGAGCATTTGGGGGAAAGTTGGAGCAATAAAGGGGAGTTAGAACTGTCAGCTGGTTGTGTTGCCTCTGTGCCTTGCCCCAGGTAATCACAATTTATTTAATGATGTTTCAAAGTTATGATGTGATAAATAATATTAATTTGGCCTGGATCTTTAAACCTATATCTATTTCACAGAGTCATTCAATAAATTGCAATGCCAAGTTGTGTCAGATCAAAACAGATTTATTTATAACAGAACAATCAATAAATATATTATTCTTAAATATATACAGAGTCTTTTCTTCTTTCGTTCCTTTTAAATAGTCCTTCAAGGAACTAGAAGTCACTATGAGGGATTCACAGTTCTTCCTCTCATAACCTCTTCTTAGATATAGCTAACCTCTTTAGAAAGTCCCTTTCTCTTTAGGTTAGAGATCTTCTCTCAGATCTCTTTGCTATATCTTCTCATACACAGACCTCAGTCTGTCAGATCCTAATATCTCCTCAGAGTCTTGGATCTTCTCAGTATCTCCAATCTCCCTCAGACAAAATGAGTCTCCACAGAATCTCCTTAGAATCTCCTCATTTTCTTTCTCTTTTTAAAATGACAGTTGACAGCCCCTTTTATACTTAGGGGCATGTCGTACAGTATCACAGTGGGGTGCTCAATGCCACCCTGTCATTGGTGGGTTTGATCACCTCATCAAACTCCACTAATTTGTAAACTGCATAGTAACTCCAGAAAGTTCTACTTTCTGACATGATGGACTCAGGAAAATTTATGACCTGTCCTTGCACTTAGGACCATTACCTCTCCTCCACAGTCATGTGACTACAAATGGAGCACTTGGCAACCGGTTCCCATCTTGACCAGTTGCAGTGTCCTGCAGTCAAGTGATCACAATTTGCAAATTTCCCAGCTGGCTTCTGACAAAAAAGTCAATTATGGATTTGCTTAACAAACATGTGCTTTGTTTAATGACCTTATGATTCATGTAACCATGGTAATTTGCTTAACAGCTGTGATAAAAATGGTTGTAAAATTGGGCCCCAACACAAAATGGTTCACCCTACAGCCATACTGACACACAGTCAGTAATGGAAATTGTGATCCCTGTTATGGTTGTAAGTTAAGACCTACCTGCATTGCACTTGGAAATTGACCTGTCATCCTATTCAGTAAGATGAACGTGCACTTCAGGTTGTTCCTATTTGGGTCAATAATTTGCAGAAAAATGTTAAACCAAGAGTAAGTGCCCTTCACCTAGTCCTGGATTTTAAATTTGAATACAGAGGTAGATATCAATTTCCTCAGCCCAAGCTGGTTAGTCTGTTCACTTTACCTGAGTAGATGTGACAGTCTGATTTCCCATTTAAATATTCCTGAAAATTGAGTTTATAGGGAAGAGGGTAGAGCTAAAGGCAGGAAGGTAGCATTGCCAGCCCTACAAATGTGTTTTTCCATTTCTGCCAGTAAACAATCAGGATTTGCAAAATTCAGAATTGAGGAGAGGAACTGGATTGTAAAGTCATGATATAATGAAGCCTTCTCTTTCCCAGGAAACATTTTAGAATGAGGCCAGTGTTAATCAGGTGAAAAAGAAGGATCCCATTTTTAAATGGTACTGAACATGTCAAATGGCAAACAGATTGCAAATAGTAATATGAAGTACTAAGCAAAGAGAAAAGTTGTGGATTTTTAAAAATCTTTTTAAAACCTCATTTTTCATTCTGCAATGTTGTATGAAAACAAGGTGCAATTCATGGGTCTTTGAATATATTTATGCCCTACCTGATGCAAAGTTGCTACAAAATAAGATGCTGCTGAAGGAAAGAACAAGATGATGCTTCTTTCTGCCCGTGTAATATGCCCAGCTCCGCTTCATCTCATATTATTTCTTGTCCAGTGCTAGGACTTGTGTTTACCACTTGGATTCCAGAAACAGTTTATTATTTGCTTCTTCAGGGTGGGCCCATCATGTGTCAGACTAAATTTACCTTCTAGAGCTTCCAGAGAGGGAGGGTTTTTTAAAGGATTTCTCCAGAGAAAAGCAAGATTGTTGTCCAGCTTTACTTAGAGTTAATTAAGAAATGAAACTTATTCCCTCTAAACTTCCACACTGATCACTCAGGACTCATTGGCTCATTTTGCTCTCAGAACTGCCCAAGGCAATCACAGCTTGAGGATAGATATATCTTTCTCTTGCTCTGAATCCTTGACAGTTTTGGCTATACATTCAAGTCAATCTTTCTTTCCTCTTGCCCACTGTCACAGAATGAGCTGCCCAATACAATCTGGATTAAGAACAGAACACAACATGAAACTGGAGAATGCTTGTGTGGAAGCCTTTCCCTTGTATCTTCATCCATTTTTGCATTACAAAATGCAAAATTCACATACTTCTATGTTACAGCAAAGGACTCGGCCTTTCAAATGTATTAATAAAATATAATTTAACACTGTTACTGTTTTTATTCTCTTTTTCTATTATTTAATTTTAAAAATTAAAGCAGAGATTGTTGGCTTGTTTTGGATTCATGCTTTGTTTTGCATTTGGCATCCTCCAATGTTTCTTTTCTAGGGACAGAAGTGAATGTTACAGATTTGGGGCTACTGTCACAATAAAAAACAAGGCTTTCTTTAGATCAGTGCATAAGTGATCATATCAATTTCTCTATATCAGTGTTGACTACAAATATTAATTTCTCTGATGTTTCACACTTTCTCCCTTCCCTTCCCTCCCTCCTTCCACTTTTTCTGTTTAGTTCCATGCTCCATGTTGACTTCTTGTTAACCTTTTTTCCCCACTTGTTTTGATGCATGTTTATGATTATTTTGTACATTCCGGAGAAAAGAAGTTTTGCCTCTAGAATATATAACATATGTGCAAACTAGTATTTGGTAATATTATCTCATTTTCATTGATAAGCTACTCTGTGCTCTGCATTCTCTTTCTCCAACTTTTAAAAAAAGGGATATTGAAGATCTGCAAATGTGAAAACAGGCTTGTGGTTAAGATACTTAGCAAGATTTGCAACTTGGAGAGTTCAATTTAGGGTCCTCACGAGGCTCCTAAGGGCCCTCAGCAAATCTTTTGATTTTTTTTCTCTGGAGTTTCTAAAAACATGGTTACTGAAATGTATATGCTAGGATAATATGCTGGGATAATTGTTTCTTAATTTTATAGGGAAATACGACTTGCAGAAGTGAAGCAAGCTCCTACAATCTTTTCTAAAGCATTCCCCAAGGACATTAGGTGAGATTTAGTAGGAAGAAAACAATGGAAAGATACACTTTGCACTTTCTCTACTTCTCTCTTATCTTTATATCATGAAGTAGTGGGCATGATTTCCAGATTCTTTTTGCCTTTAAATTATGCAAGTTGGGCACTCTTAGATATTGTACTGATTTCATTATCTTTTCATGTCATTGGTAGTCTTTATGATTTCTGTCATAAGGTATGTTGGAAATACATGGCAGATATATTCAAAATATATGTTATATGTATAAATATAATACAATTTCTTAGGTTTTTTTTTTAAAAAGATGATAAATCAGGTTTAGTATACCTTCAAAGATGACAATCCATGGCTGAAATAAGATATGATAATTTATCTTTAGAAACCTTCTCAGTACTTATTTGACATTTGGTAGGCACAACTAAGGCACAGCTTTGCTCTGAGGTAATAAAACAGAACTTGAAGGGAAGGGAAGTGTATATAAGATCCAATTTTTAAAAGGTTGTTTAATTTGTTGTATATCATTTTTTAAAATAAGTTCAGTTGCTACTACCAAACTGTCCTACCAGTATGATTGAAATGCCATCTCTCAAGATACCTTGCTAGATGTAGGTCATGTGTTTGATTCCCACTGTAGCCAATTCCCCATGAGTTATTCCCACACAACTTCAATTTGTCCTAAAGAGCCATTTCTCTCCAACATATGGACACTTGATTATTGGATGGGAGAGATTTTATGAAGTTTCCTGGTACATCAAAGTATTAAGAAGAGAAAGGAAAGACCTTCTAAATTGCTGGAGGCAGCAACCTAGGGATCAGTGATCTTTCCCCAAATTCCTTCTGGTCTTTATGTGGTCTAAGTCTAAGAATTCATTTTTCTGGAGGGTTTGCTAAATTGGTTGTTTTGCTATTGTTTACTGTAAATAATACTTTTTATAATTGCATATATGTATATATTTATTGATTAGATTTTTATTCCAGGGCCATCTCACAACTCTTGAGATTATTAAGAAACATGAAGTTTCTTATTTCTTGGTTAGGAATTGGTCTGTTCTTTTCTTGGCTGCTTGCTGGTGCTCAGAATTGCATTATGTTGAATTACTTGCCATAAAACTTTAGTCCAATTTTTTTAAATAAGAAGAATATTTGTGGAATGACTTTATGATGTGAAGCCTGCTTTAAACTTGAAGACTATTTGTAATATTTTCCAATTTTTTAAAAAAAATTCCATACCAAACTTATGAGTTTGCATGGAAATGTTGTTAAAAAAGCAAAATTAAACAGATAAAAATGCTAATGATTTGTTTTGATGCCTGATGAGTACACAGAAATAACTATGAACATTTCGTGATATAGAAGTGGCTTGCTATTCCCTTCTTCTGGGACAATTTTTTTCACTTGCTCAATGCCACTGGAATTCCCTTTGATCTTCATCCAAACTTTATCTAGAGATGATCCTGCTTTAACTTTTAAAGTAAGTCCAGGTGAGCCATGTATTTGCCATTTTGAATAAACCAAATATTTTTTAAAGATAAGCAGTTTTCAGCATTATTATTTATCAGAATCCATCAGAATATCTTTCACAGTGCTATAAGCACTATGTACATGAGGTTTAACATCATTTTCTCCTCACAATAACCTCAAAAGAAAGGTTAAGCTGCAAGATGATTCAGGCTCCAAATCATGAAATAAACCTCGTGGCAGAATATGGATTTTAACCCAAATCTCTCAAGTCAACATCCAGTCCCATAGAAAAAAATCAAGAACATAAAAAAACTTTTGATATATTAAACAAAATTAGTTCTATGCCTCTCTTATAGAGTGAAAAAATACCCAGGAAACATCAATAATAAATAGAACAGGGTCCAAACAATCATTTTATTTTCCAACAATTGCATAATGCATTATGTTATGGAATTAAACCATTTGTTTGTACAGCAAACCTCTGAACATATGCATTAAATTATTGAAAATACATTTTAGGAAACAAAATAAAAGAATGCCAGATACAGTCTCTCTCTCTCTCTCTCTCTCTCTCTCTCTCTCTCTCTCTCTGTGTGTGTGTGTGTGTGTCTGTGTAAAAACCTGTGACAAAACATTCCATTTTAAAGTAAAGAAACTGGTGCCCTCCAGAAGTCTTGGACTCCAACTTCCATCATGCCCCTTGCTGGCTGGCATAATAGAAGCTGAATGTCAACATACCTGAGGAATATTGGATGGACTGGTTATATCCATCTGTCTGTCTGACTGACTCTCTGTCCATCCATCTCAAATAGCTATCTCCTCCTCCTATAAAAAGGAATTGATTTTCCTTCCTGCCAAATTATTGGTTCTGTGGTTGGAAAGAGCAAGTAGAATTTGATAATACTACAAGTATTTCAACAATGTGGGTTTCATGCCACGTGTCAGTTTTAGTCAGTATGCCATATCCTTTACTCATATTTTATATGGGAAATAATAGTTCCATTCATAAAGCCTCCTGTATGTGCTTTTGAAAGATCAGGACATTCAAAAGTGTATTATTTGTTTTGCCACAGTGAGTGTAATGAAAGTGGATATGTTCTTAGGCAAAATGAAAAGAAAATTATGCAATTGTCAATACCCAGCCAGCTTTAGTAGGTCTAATGCACCGTAGAGGGCATGATGAAGCAATTATATGATCATAATTGTGAAAGGTTACAAGTAAAGCAAAAGACAAGAACAGTCAGAGTGACCAAAAGCCCTTACTCGATAACTTGATTAGACTGGCAATGAATCCAGTGGTGGGATTCAAATAATTTAACAACCGGTTCTCTGCCCAGATTATTTCTTCAAACAACCAGTTCACCAAACTGCTCAGAAACTTAACAACCGGTTCTCCCGAAGTGGTGTGCACTGGCTGAATCCCACCACTGAATGAACCCACCCCTAATCTGTGGCAAGAAAGATGATTATAGACATATTGAAATGAGGGTTGATGAGGTGTTCTTTTTTATTGGCTTCTATTTTTAATTACTGCAATGGCAGTTTGATTAGTATGCCCAAATGGAGTTGGGATTGGAAGAAGTGTATTTAGATTTGTTGTTGTTTTACTCCTGCATACTTACATCAACTGATGGAGAAAAGTAAATATCCTTAACCTTAACCTGGTGCCCAAAGGGTAGTTGAGAATGAGTTTTTGCTCTGTCCCAGAAATCTTACCTTCAAAAATGTATGGTCTCCTGTAATCTTGAAATAGTTTTTATACAGAGCAGGCATCTAAAGCTACATTTACTGTTTCTGCTGTCCCAATCTCTGAAAGGAGCAGGGGAACCACCAGAAAAAAATAGCAGTTATTTTTTATTATGTATTTTATTGTTAGAGGAAGTAAAGCCTGTTATTGCTAGTCCTGTTTCTGTTATGTATCTTTCCATCACTCAACAGTCTCCCTACCTACTGTATTTCCAAACACAATTATAAGTGGATTCATGGATTCTTCCTTGGGGATTTAATAGAAGGATGGGAATGAAAAATGGGATGTTCACACACAACACTTCCTCTCTCTCTTCCTCTCTCTCTCAGACACATACAACTAATTAACAAAAGAGAAAAAAAATTCCACCATGAGAATTTCATTGAAATTTCTTCTTCTTTGACAATAATTTTGAAACCAAGGAGCTTTGGGGGTTGGGGTGGGGCAGAGCAAATAGCAAACAGT
Organism: Naja naja; assembly: GCA_009733165.1. NCBI lineage: Eukaryota > Metazoa > Chordata > Lepidosauria > Squamata > Elapidae > Naja > Naja naja. Next base: position 191,893,909 of record CM019148.1, on the reverse strand, counting down.
GCAGGAGAACGTTTTGCATGGCATTAAGTGATACCTGATGATGAAGAAGATCTGCCTTCAACAATGCTGCCATTCAAGATTACTCTGCCCATCATCCTCTTCCTTGAACTGATGTCTTTTGAAAATATGTTCACTCATGAGCACAGGGGCTAAAATATAGCTCCTCAGTGAAGAGGTCTGTAGTAGAATTTGCCAGGTAAACATTAGGGTGAAATGCGAATTCAGGATTACATGAGCAAGAGTATAATAATTCATCCAACCTGAGGAATGTTGTGTAGAATTACCAAGCAGCTCTTTCATCTTCATCTTAGTATAGCAAGTTTCATGAACAAAGAAACTCACCCCTTTTGAAATTTTGCAGCAATTTGAGATTTGCAGAAGTGAAATTGGGAAACAAAGTCTCAGCTTTCTGCATAAGCTTCTTTCTTTGGATCCTGACCATTTGAGAAAAATGGGTGTTATATCTGTTAGACAAGTATAATTAGAGAATGTAGTCTTCTTGGCTGCCCTTGAGTAACTCATTATTTTTCAGCCTTATGTCTCTAATCTATAAATGAGTATGTCATTGAGAGTTGAGCTGATATTTTGCAGCAGACATGTTTCTGAGAAAAATTATGGGTTTTTTCGTTTTTCTTTTTTCCACAGACAACTTTGTAGAATTTTCTCTGGTTGTTTCCATGGACTATTTCCCATCCATGCCTCCCCAGTCTTTTAGGGCACCATGGGGGATGCAAAATGTTGGCCCACTGCATATAGCTACTACTTGCAGTGCCATTGCCAAAGCAAATGATGGAGAATGATTTTTGTTTCTAAAGAATCTGTCACCATGAGTGGCATGCAGATCCATCTCTCTGGGCATGCCAGCCATCGTTCATTGCTCTTCCAGGTTCTTCGGGTCTTCATGTGTGCAGGAGTGTCAGAAACCAAAAGAGCAGCTCCCTGGCATGCATGTGCTTGCCGGGAAGCTGAGCTTCTGGTTTCTGGTGCGTCTTCACATGCACATGTGTGCCAGAAACTGGAAGACCAGGTGGCCGGTGCACATGCTCATGCTGGAAACTGGAAGCACGCACACCAGGGAACTGCTCTTTTGATTTCCGGTGCTCCCCCTGCATGCACCAGAGAGCTGCTCTTCTGGTTTCCGGCACTCCCACACATGCACATGCTCCCGTTTCAGCACTTGGTGCCAAAAAGGTTCCCAACACTGATCTATCATCATCATCTATCATCATCATCTATCTGATGTGGGCAGCAGATACACAGATATTCTCTAGGTGGCAGCAAAGAGGAAGAGTTTTCTATATTGCTTTGCTGCCATCTGGATTTCAGCAGCCCACATCTGGTGGCTCTTAAAGAAAGTGGAACTCCAAGAATCGATTTGCTTACAACTCTGTTTTATTATCAAACATTCAGTGTTTTGATAATCTCTGTGAAACAAAAGATGTGAAATATGTGCTGAAAAATCAAATAGAAGCCATATATTAGGACAGTACATGCTTCCAAAAGATTTTGGAAGAAAAACTTCAGCCTTTTTCCCACTAAGGGTAGAAGCTCTCTGCTATTCCCTAAAGTTCCTTTTTTTATCAGACTCATGTGGAAGCTTGAAAAACTTCAGCCTACCGCAATCAATGAATAGCAGAGAGTTGATGTACTTGCATGAAATCCAAATATGGTCTTTCAATTGGTTTTCAAGATGCACAGAACCACCATATATTTGCAACTGAAGGCCAGATTATCTCTTCCAAGAAGAACTGGTCTGCAATTATACTGATGAGTTCATAACTGGGAAGTGATGAGGTGTGGCAAATTGGATTCAACAGTAGTAGAAACACTTGGTAGAAGTTTGCTTTCTCAAGGCCTTGTGGGGGGGAGGCAAGTGATGAAATATGCATCTATCGTGCACCCACTTATGTACTTGAAAGTGATGTGGAATGGTATGTGGAAATGATACACCAAAAAAAGTGGCTAGAATGCAGTATTGCAAATTAATTCTGCTGACTGCCAGCAGTTCAGTTCTCACTGGCTCAAGGTTGACTCAGTTTTCCATTCTTCCAAGGTTGGTAAAATGAAGACCCAGATGGTTGGGAGCAATATGCTGACATTATAAATCGCACAGAGTGCTGTAAAGCAGTAGTTCTTAACCTGGGCGATATCGCCCCCCCCCCAAGGGGCGATTTTGTTTTCAGAGGCGAAAGGAATGAAAAGGGGCGACATGGGGGCGAAGGAATGGAAGGGGGGGCGATATGGGGGAGATGGAGTGAGATATATTGGGAGAGAGAGAGAGAGAGATCTATATTGGTACATAGGTAGGTAGGTAGACAAAAAGACAGACAGACAGGTAGATAGGCAGGAAGGCAGGCAGGCAAACAGACCTGATGGATGGATGGACGGACGGACGGATGGACAGACAGACAGAATGTGAGAGCAGCAGCACTTTGGGAAAATGGTGGTGGCGGCTTTTCCCAACATGCTGCCGCATTCGAGGTGCTGGTTCAGGTGTGGTACAACAGTCAATGGGGTGAGCCTGCAGGGCCGGCGCCTCGAATGCCCCCCTGCTGCCTCTTAGCGTCCCCAAGGGGGCCAGCAGAGGGGCACTAAGAGGTGACAGGGGGGCATTCGAGGTGCCGGCCGGCCCTGCAGGTTCACCCATTGACTAGCATCTCGAGTGGGTGCCTCCAATGCGGAAGCCGTGGCACATTACATGCCACCGTGGCCACATTCGACATGCCGCCCCCCTGCTGCCTCTTAGCACTCCTCTGCTGGCCCCCTTGGGGACGCTAAGAGGTGGCGGGGGGCGGTTATGTTGGGGGAGGGGGGCGATGACAACTTCCTCAATGGCTCAAGGAGGCGATTCTTTCAAAAAGGTTAAGAACCACTGCTGTAAAGCACTGCGAAGCAATAGACATATATCACTTTGTGTTATTGCTATTGCTAAGTGACCCTCCATGGTTTCTTTGACTCTAAAAATGGTGTGTGTGTGTGTGTGTGTGTGTGTGTGTAGGGGAGATATATACTTTCAGACTTGCAAGATTCTGTTAATGTAAACTTACCGATAGAGCTAATACTCCTGGATATGCTTCTCATCTGGGCTACTTCACAAGCTGACATAATGTCACAATATAAGGAAAAATGATGGAGCTTATGCCTGGACAGCATCTCATAAATATATTGTCAATAAAAGATAATATTAAAGATAATATGTGTAGCTCAAGGATGAAACTGTTGGATTATTGGTATCTTCCAAACATGGCTGTTTTCTTAAAAAAGCTGAGACCCTAATAATAATTTGCCATTTTGGTTTTGGTATGATTAAAAACAGACATCAATGTGCCCTCTTACTTTACATATCTTGCACTTTTTGGACGAAAACAAACTGATGTTCAACAGAGAGAAACATGTTTTCGAAGGGCTAGGAATCTACCTGCCTTTGTTTAACCAATACACAAAACAAGTGGAAGTTATATTGTAAGTGAAAGTGACATTACAACCTCTATGATCTAGTTTGTATGTATGCAAGTAATGTAGTCAACACCAATAAGGAATGGCAGAATGACAGATTGGAGGAAGGAGGAGTGCCATTCCCTTTGAGACAGTCATCTAAAAGCTCTAAAAGTCTTCTGTATTTGCTTCATGTTGGGATTAATCAGGCTGAGAGAGGAAGCTATTATATCTGAGGTGAAAGTGAATTGGAGAAGATAGCTAGTCGGTCTGTACACAGGCAGGAACTGCCTCTGAATTGAGAATCAGGAAACCTAATTGAGCCCCCTTGATAGATTTAGCAGAATTGAGACAAGGGTACCATAAAGCCAACAAACAGTATTTTCCACACAGTTTCCAAGATGACCTTCAGAGGAAATACTAAAGCATGAAGTCAGAAATGGCACCCTGCCCAGAGGAGCAAATTTGAAGCTGATCCCATTTGATTCTTATTTTCAATTCAAGAGGAGTGAGGATCATTCGAGCTCTTACCTTTTAAATTCCTCAGAGACTTGTGCCTTCCTTCCTTTATAGCCATCTCCATCACAAAGATAGCCCTTCACCTTTAAATGGCACAGAGGTCAAGTTCCAAAACAGATAGAGACAAAAGAAAGAAGTGGGTGAACCAACATTATTGTTGTACTCAATTTCCATGTACAATTTAAACAAAATTTACTTTAAAGAAAAAAAATCGAACAAAACCATTTGATATTATTACTCCTGACATGATTTTTGTCACCTTAAAAATGGCAATCTGAAGCAAGATTTTTCTTTAGAATGAAAAGTTGCATGCCTGCCTCCTTTAATTCAATAATTGCCATCCTGCTTTGCTGCCAATGCTATTCTTGAAAAGAGCACCTTAGGTAAAAAGATCTTTTTTGCTCTCTGAGGTTGAGCTTAGAGCCCTTTGCAGGATGTTATGGGAATGATGGGGTGGGATCTCAAGTGAATTATATGCCCGACGGAGTTTTGCAAAGTGTTCCAGGATGGGCTCCTGACTTCTGCAGAGATCTGAAAAGACAATCACATGATGCAGTCATAAAGTCTGCTCCTGAAAAGGGAAAAATGAGGAACAATCTGCCTGCTTTGGAGAAGAAGAAGTTGCGGCTCTGGGCAGGTGAGATCAAGTTGCTGTTTTCTCCTCCAGATCTTTTAAAATACAACATTTGTCAAATTAATATCAGTGAAATTCATGTTCAGATGTTTTTAGTTGCCTGACAGCTGACAGTTCAAAGATCTATTTACACATCGAGAAGTGCTTTTTCAGAAAAGTAAAGCCAGTAGTTTACAACAAATCCAAATTGGCCCAATTTGCGACTTCCCAAAACCACACGCCCACGTTTATGAAGGATGACATTCCTCCTCCTATCTGCTATCAGACAGTAATCATCCCAGAAGGCAGCATCTCAAAATAACTGCTCAGTATATGCACAGAGAATACTGGGTTTTTGGTTACATTAAAACTAACTGCTTAAGGCTTGGAACTTTTGCCAGTGGATTTTCTCCAAAATGATATTCATTCCAACTCTGTGTAGGAAACAGCTAAGATAGCATGCTTTCCATATTGTACGATCAAAGTGGCTTCCAAAAATGCAAGCTTTCCCACACAATAAAATGTCATCAAGGAGTTTTTTTTAAATTCTGTTCTGCATATCACAGGCTGTAGAGATTATTTGAGCGACTACACTGTTAGCAACAGAAGATGGAAGGGAAGGGAATATCTAGTGGGTTCTGTATATATTTGACATCCTTTAGAGATATGCAAGAAATAGATGAAAATGATTGGATAACAACATTTTTAAAAATTCATGTAGATTCTTAAAGTAAAGGAGTCCCTGTGGATTTTACTCCACTAGATGTTGCCAACAATAGGGGGCGGTGCTCATCTCCCTTTCAAGACCATTGAGACATTTCCACGGTCATGTGGCCAGCATGATGTCAGGGAGTGCTGTTACCTTCCCAATGAAGTGGTACCTATTTATCTACTCACATTTGCATGCTTTCAAACTGCTAAGTTGGCAGGAGCTGGAGCAAGGACCTTGGTGGCTCAGGCTGTTAAATGCCTGCACTTAAGTTCCAGCTGCCTACAATTACTGTAGGCTCGAATCCCACCAGGCTCAAGGTTGACTCAGCCTTCCATCCTCTCGGGGTAGGTAAATTGAGGACCCAAGATTGTTGGGGGCAATAAGCTGACTTTGTAAAAATGCCGCTTAGTAATAAGCAGGCATATACAACGGAATGAAGGCTATTGCTGAGCACACTGGGTTGTATCCCAAAAAATTGTAAGCCACCCTGAGTCTTCGGAGAAGGGCGGCATATAAATGTAATTAAAAAAAAAAAGGACAGGGACTCACCCCATCATGTGGTGCTTGGCCTTGAACCTTGGCTGCCGGCTTTCCAACCAACAGGCCTAGTGTCTTAACCACTGAGCCACTGCACCGCTCTTGTAGATTCTTATGAACCTCATTTAAAGTTTTGCACCAGATTCTCAATCCATAGTGGGAGAAAAAGGCATTTTCTGAGATAGTATCTCTATGTCCATTCCACCTCCACTCCCTTTCACCAATCTGTAATTTTAAGGAAATTTAGATTCCTTACAATAGGTATGGAATCCTTCTTCCCCTACCAGCTATCTTCTAGATGTACTAAATCTACATTTCCTGAAATTTCTCAGCCACCATAACCAGATACAGATATTCTTAATTTATCCCAAAGACACCAAATTGGAGAAGGTTGATATCCATGGACTAGTAGATTCATCTATTCAAGTGCATATAGTTATTTTGCATTTCATTACTTAAAAGACACATTTAAAACCATAATATTATAAATAATTAATAATAGTGCCAAACAGTTGGGAGGAGGAGCAAATATTTTAATGTTCCCCAAGGTTCTGCCCTCCTACTTAGCAGCCTTAACTCTCCCAAACATTAGGTGTACTCCTTTATTCCCTAAGGTTGCCCATCCTTGCATATTGTTGACCATAGTAACAAGTACAGGGAGCAACAATCTGGTTGTCTGAATAAGTAAGCCACATAGTTCTTCTTTCTTGTCTCCATTCAAAATGAGACAGTATGAGGGCTTCTTGTTCTCAGCTCTTATCTCTCATCTTATTGTCAAACTCAACTGGTTAGTTAGTATGTAGGTTTGAAGTCATTGGTTTAGTTTTAACTGTTCTTGTAAAATGTTGGAAATGATTGGTTTAAAAAGTGCGGGAAAACCCTGCACTCTGATTGGCTGGCAACTGCGGCTGCTGGCTATAAGTAGCAGCCGCAGCCCAGCCAAATTGGGTCCCTTCTGAGCTGTAGTCACTAATAAACTAAGAGCTTGAAGCACTCCGCGTCTGTCTCTTCATGCAAACTTAACAGTTAGATTATGCCATGATGTGATAATTCTATCTCTTACACAAACATTTCAACATCTTTTGGGGTTACCATGAAAATAATCATTAAAAAAAGAGCACTTTTGTAGGGGAAGTGGGAGGAAATTGCTTTGCAAATTTTAACCTCTTCTTCTTCTCTGCCATTACTAAAATCATCGTGCAGATGAAGCTGCCTATGCAGCTTACTATCCTCAACTTATAACAGTTCATTTAGTGACTGTTAAAAATTACAATGGCACTGAAAAAAGGGACTTATGAGGGACTTATGAACATTTTTCACACTTATGACCATTGCAGCATCCCCATGGTTTCGTGATCAAAATTCAGATGCTTGGCAACTGACTTATATTAATGACAGTTGTAGTATCTCGATGATCACCTTTTGTGACTTTCTGACAGCAAAGTCAATGGGGAAGCCAGATTCATTTAAAACCATGTTACTAATTTAACAACTGCAGTGAATCATTTAACAACTGTGGCAAGAAAGGTCATAAAATGGGACCAAACTCACTTAACAAATGTCTCACTTAGAAACAGAAAAGTTGGGCTCACTTGTGGTCATAAGTCAAGGACTACCCGTATTAGTGAAGCTATTTGTATTCCGCTCTTAAAGTTTTGTTTCTCAGTGATGCAAAGTGTCACAGTGGAACTTTCCCCTCAAAACTCTGAGTGCTGATTCAAATGGGCTTATGGAAGCCACTTTCCTTGTCTGCATCTCTGGGCAGCGATCATAATATTTGGAGCCTGATCACTAAGCTGCTTGGCTTGGAGATGTGATGTGTGTCTCCCTCTACCCACAACAAGCTCATTCATTGAAGCTCCCTCATGCTACACTCACTTCATGGTGGTTTGCAAAAACAGTTGGCTCATCTTAGCGATAACGAGTACTCCAAGCAATGCCATCATATGTTCCCTCTGTGTGATGGATAAAATGGGAGGCCAGACGGAGAAAGCGATGGGATGAAATACATGTCGTCCTCATTAATTACATTGCCTGCAATGCTAGATAGTGGCTTTCACTCCTGTCACTTGAAAATTGTGGATTTTAGCATGAAGGAAGCCTGGGAGCCTAGCTTTAACAGATGGTTGGTGCCATTTTGGATTTGGCTTCTTCTTAGGAAAACAGCTCTTGCTGCTTTTAAAGCTGCCTTTTATATGATCAAATACATATTTATGGATGCTGTAATAATCAAGTGTGTTGCTCTAGGACAAAAGAGAAAGAGGAGCATTTACATCTCTTAGAAAGATTGGCAGCTCAGTTTCCTAGGAAAAATAACATAGGGTAAACTTGAACCACTTTCTTTTTGTTTTTGTTCTTCTGGAGCAAAGCATCTGACCATTTGTAGAAAGATTTGGGAAGAGAATGAATGCTTTGTTTCTCACAGGAGCCTTTTTGTTGGCTTGATGGAATGGGGGAGGGGGCTCAGATTTTAGTTTGTTGAGAGCATCTGAAATTTATGATCAATAAATATTTGGATATAAGCATGAGAGGTGTCTGTAAAGTTGGCATTGCCTGGGGTGCATGTTAGACCAAAACACTGAAGACCAATAACACACAGCTTTCTATGTAGCAAGCACTGCACTTGACCTCTGAGAAAGATATTAGGGGCTAGTAAGAAATTGGACTCATTTGAAATTTATTTAATTTCATGAAACACATTCTTTTCTGGGTATTATGCAAATTCCTCTTTTTTTCCAGTTAACAATTAGAATGTGATAAAAACTTTCAAAGGGACTCTGGGAGCAAATTAATTAGATCCTGAAGCCTGAATAGAATGTGGAGGCTGAATTTATTCTTGACACAATTCTCATCTGATGAACAACTTGGAATTAAGACAGAAGCTAGATAAGATAAGGATTCTGTGATGACTCATAGCTAATGTGGTCTAGCTAGTTATACTAAGCATATACTATGATTCATGTACTGATGGGGATTGTGAGAACCGAAGTTGCTTCTGTTGCTGCAAATGCTTGCTTGTATCTTTTCTGAAGGGACAGTACATATCACTGGCATTTTTGTTGACTCCTAAGTACCAAGTCTGTGGCCAGAGGCTCTGCCATTCCCATGTTCATGAAGGAAGAGCCTTTATACTTCATATGTCTGAATACTTGTTTCCTGCTCCAGTTTTACATTTAATAATTAATACATAGAAAATCACATTGGACTAGTCTGTAGATTGGAGAGTAAAGTCAGGCACTTATTAAAGAGCTGTGATTTCTCCTATTGGAATTTACATGTGGAACTCTGTAAACTGTGATACAATTCAGGGGAGCAACACATTCTTCATGAGAGAAATATATTGCACATATACACATACACACACAGATACAATGTGCAAAAAATAAACCCAAGGTAAGGCTATACTATTAATAGAGTAGGACATGCAATGAAAGGAGTGGGACATGCAGTGGGACAGAGGGATCTGAGATGACAAAACGAAGGATCTATAGAAAGAAGAACACTTTGATTGTGAGTTGGTTTCTGTGACTGTCTTTAAATAGAATCAACTGAAGTCAGGCTTTAGTACAGTGCAAAAGATGAGGCATGGAAAAACCTGACTCTTTCTAATAATCTAAGATAAACGGATTAGCTCCTGGTTAGATCTGGTGGAATCTTATGCCTCCTCCCAGATTAATGGCTACCTTTCACTTCTGCAAATAAAAAAGAGAACAATTGGTATCAACATGATGGTCTTTTGTGAGAGTGATAAAACTAAAGAAGTATCATGAAGATAAGGAGTGGGTGTGTTGGGGTATCAGCATGACAAAATTGAAACTAACTGTAAAAGCAATTGTAGAAGCAGTGAAAATGGAGAAAATGATATCCATTCATCCAACCATCCAACCATCCATCCATCCATCCATCCATCCATCCATCCATCCATCCAACCATCCAAACAAGAAATGGGCTCTGGTGTTGTTTATCTTCACAGATTTCTAATAATACCTGGCAAGATAGTGTGCCTTCTCTCTGCACTGGTGGTGCAGGGAATAAGAAATAATAGGGGAACATACCTAGATAAAATAACATTACAAAAGGGTTCAGGGAAGCAAATCAATGTGAAAAATATTTTATTGTTTCTTTAGGACAAGCATTGGGCTAAAGGGACTCAAATGTGAACATCTTATAAATAATGCTAAAACAAGAAATAATGGCAATACTGTACATAATACGGAATATATACAGGGGAAATAATGGAAAATAATAAAATATAATAGGAAATGAAGCAGAAGCAATGTTGGTATTCTACCGGTTTGGCCTGGTTCAACTGAACCTGTAGTAAAAAATGCTACCAGTTTGGCCGAACTGGTATTTCCGACTATCAGCTGGGTAACTATCAGCTGTGCTGATAGATTAGCTAGAAAGCAGGAAATTGTGGGATTTCTTGCTTTCTAGCTAATGCAAATCATGCGGCACAGCTGATTCCCCCCCCTTGCTTCAAATGCTTCTTTTTCCAGTGCTTCCCTGAGGCCCACTAGGCCGAAAATGGGGTGCGGGGGGGAATCAAACAAAAAGAAAGAAAGAGAAAGAGTGAGGGATGGGAGAAAGAAAGGAAGGGAGGGGAGAAAGAAAAAGAAAGAGAAAGAAAAAAGAAAAAGAAAGGGAGGGAGGGAGGGAGGGAGGGAAAAGGAGAGGAAGGAAGGACCACAAACCTTGCCACTAAAGCAAGGGTCTTCAAACTTGGCAAGTTTAAGATATGTGCACTTCAACTCTCAGAATTCCGGAGCTAACATGACTGGAGGAGGAATTCTGGGAGTTGAAGTCCACAAGTCTTAAAGCTGTCAAGTTTGAAGACCCTGGCACTAGACGCAGCTTCAGAGGATGCTTTGAAACAGCACAGCAATCCAGGGCTGGAAGATACCTGGAGGTCATCTAGTCCAACCTCCTGCCCCAGAAAATGAATTTCTATCTTTTGACCCCCAGTCACATGACCACATAGCCATGCCCACCCAGTCACATGACCACATAGTCATGTCCATCCAGTCACATGACCACATAGCCACACTCACCAAGCCACGCCCACAGAACTGGTAGTAAAAATTTTGGAATCCCACCACTGAGCAGAAGGAAGGAAGGGAGGGAGGGAAGAAGGAAGAAATTTGCTAGGCATCTTGCATGAAGAAAAGCATCCAGAAGGATTCTTCCTTTCAGCCAGTATCTTGGCACATCCTGCACATTAGTCAAAGCTTCCTGCCCTTCACATTAAAGAGTCATCCACCCACTCGTATTCTACCAGTACACAGGTGCTTTAGAACATGCATGAAGAAATTCCAGATACAATTGAAGATCTGGGTTTCCATTTTTAGAAGGAAGTTTTGAGCAACTAACCAAAGAATCACCTACTTTGTAAGGATGTGATTGAATGGAAGGACATCGTTCAGCATACATTTGTTAGGCCCACAAAAAATGAAGAATCAACTCAGGCTTTATGAGTTTGAGTTATAGTTCTACATCTTAAAACTGTAGAGATGACAGTGGATTTTAGGAGGAGCCCTCCTTTTCTACCACCTCTTTCTATATTAGACAGCACAATATCAAAAGTAGAGACCTTCAAATTTTTGGGTTCTATAATCTCCCAGGATTTGAAATGGACACCTAACATTAGAACCATCATTAAAAAGGCACAACAAACAACATTCTTCCTGCGTCAACTCAGAAAATTCAGACTGCCCCAGGAGCTGTTGATACAGTTCTACAGAGGAACTATTAAGTCTATCATTTGTACTTCTATAACTCTCTGGTCTGGTACAACAACCAAACAGCACAAGTATAGATTTCAGTGGATAGTTAGGACTGCAGAAAAAAACCAATTGCAACCAGCCTGTCTTCCACTGAGGACCTGTATATTGCACAGATCAGAAGGAGGGCTGGAAAATATCTACAGACCCCTCACACCCTCCTCTTGCCTCTGTAGGGCATTGCTTGCTGAAACAACTAGACACCATTTTTTCCTTATGCCATCACTCTGCTGAACACCTAATTCCCACAGTACTGTCTGATGTCTAAGTATATTTACCCACGTGGTATAGCTGTATTATTATTTTCATTCTCATCTTTTCTACTATCTTCTCTTATTGGTATCATTATTATGATTATTACTCTGTTATTTTGAGTGTACACTGAGAGCTTCTGCACTGGAGACAAATCCCTTGTGAGTCTAATCACACTTGGCCAAATAAAGTCTCCTCTCCTCTCCTCTTGTTCTGACCCAAACCTTATTCCAAGGAAACAAACACGAAACAGAGGTAACAGCAAAACCTTTTAATGATTCTTTACGAATTCTGTTCCTTCACGGTTAAAAGGCTTTCAAACTAATTGTCTCTGATAAGAAGGAGTCTTGCCAAGGTTGTGCAAGTCTGCCAAGAATACTAGATAAAGTTACTAAGAAAGATTTCAAACACAAAGAGTCTCCAAACACCAACCAAGTTATTCTGAACATCCACAAGGCTTGAGTGCAAAAACTTCTTTGCTTCCTGCAAAGAACTCCAGTTTCTCAGCTGGCTTTTATCTCTTAAAGGAGGGGCCATTACCCTGCAGCCTTACTCCTGAGTCACCTGTGCTGCTGCAGTTGCTCTTTCCTTCAAGCAGCCCTGCACGCACATGTAATGGGCACAGGCTCCTCGGGGACCTCTTCATCACTGCTGCCAGCCTCCACAATCTCCGAAGGCAGCATTCCACTCCCTGATGGTCCTGGCCCCATCCCTGCATCACACGCAGACCCCTCATCTGAGTCCTTGCTCTCCGAGCCCTCAGCCATCCGCATCTGCTGCTGACGAACCACAACACCTCTCCTCTCCCCCTCCCCTCCCTCCTTTTTTCTATTTTATTTGCTTGTAAGCATTACTGTTTTATTCTGTATCACTTGGAGCAGAAAGTCATCATATTAATTGTAACAGAACAAGTACAGTATATTGTATACAGTATATTTGTATACAGGGTATACAAATACAGTATATTACATGAGCAATATGCCAAGAAGTAGATTTGGTTCAGCAGCCCTGGGATTAGCAATGCAGGAGAGGGAGGACATGACTTAGGGAACTGTCATCCCTTTGTACATATGCTCCATGCAAATCTATCCATCAGGCTGCAGGTTTCTGGCCTGAATTTCCAGCACACGGGCATCTTTTCACAACATAATTTCTCAGAGACAAGTGACTTCACTGTTGCAAAACTAAGCTGTTATCTGCATTCTTTTAGCACACTGATGGTTAAAGTCTAAAAAATAAGTATATTGGCTCAGTTCCTTCTTCCGTTTGATGGCTCAACTGAAGCTTGATGTTTATGGTGGATATTGTCTCGATTTCTTTAGATGAGATGAGCATCTAAGGAGTTTGAAAATGTGTTTTAATTAAGATTCTGCTAAATTTTATCAGACACCTACTTGGAAAACAAAGCAACTGAATAATTAACTCTGATGAGAGCAGATGCTGCTCTAATGACAACCTGTTACTACTCAAGTGCCTCATTAGTTGTTTTACTATGTTCTTTTAATATGTCCAGAGCTCCTTGGCTAATGAGTATATTGGTGACTATGTACTTTAAATACTTCTTCATTGTGGACAGTTGTAACAATGATATTTCCCCCATCTGCAAAAAACAAAAACAAAAACAAAAAAAGCTCCATTAAGCCAGATTCCTCTTCACCCCCTGATGTGTCATCTTGTATGCCTGCATGCACTTCGAAGCTTCCTTTTCCTTCTGGGATGTATTTTAGCCATACATCAAGTGAAGCTTACAAATTGATGAGAATCTAATGATGCATTTATTTACAGATGTGCACCCCTGTTCTTTCTTCTCTTGCCAAGTGCTGGGAAAGGGAGGGGCATTTGCTTGTCCCCCAGCAACATGAGGCATTGTCTTGGACCCTGCAGCTTTTTAAAAAATGCCTGTCCAAATATTTATAGCTATCAAAAAGTAAATGTGCTTACACAAATACCTATAGGGCTGACTACAAAAGCACAAATATGCATACATGTGTTTGTGTGTATTCCCTTCTAAAAATATGTAGATAGAAGACTGCAAAAAATAGTAAATGGCTATTCATAGCCATTTAATGTATTTAAGCTACACAGTGGTTTTGCATTTTTTTCCTCTCCCAATGATATATTGTGGATTCCCTTAAGGGAAAGTTTTATTTTTAAATTTAATACTGTGGGATTCTAGTCTGAACCATATGTATAAACTGGAACCAAGCTAGCTATAAAAATAGATCATTAAAGATTTAAACCATCATATTATTTTTATTTTTTTTAAAAGGAAAGTGAATTATCCAGAGTACTTGATTTCTCTTTTATAAGGCGCCTATTTCAACCACAAACCAGTTCCCAATGATGTGACATATTTAAAAAATGTGCCAAAGATACAACAGCTGTATTACAGATAATTAGAGAATGGTAGAAATAAAAGCTAATGACTTTTAGAAGTTTACCATCCTGTCAAAGACTTTTAAATACGACCCCTAAATTAAAATGAATTCAATGAGCTCTATGCACAGGATCAGTAAGGGGAGGATTGCCAGCAAAGGACAAGAGGCAGGGAGGGGCTGTCTTATCCTGATGGTGTTGGCAGAGAAAAAGCCTACTGCTTGGAATTCTGTGGGGCTTACCTTTTGCTTATAGCTCAACTTTATACTGTAGGAACATAATTATATATCCTGATTGCACAAGATCATTAGGGTTGGAGGGCATATCATCCTCTCACCGTGGCATGATAATAAAAAAAATATTTAGAAAGCAAGCAAGAGGGAGCCTGTGTGCACCAGTTGGCATATTGGTTAATGGAGCAGGGAAACTGAGGTTCTAGGGCTCCCTTAGGCACCAACATTGAGTGAGTGACAATCACTCTTTTAGACCTAAACTGGGAAATTGAAAAAAAAGTCTATCTGTCAACCTGCACTGACTTAAGTGAGGTGAATTATGGATCATAATCATCATCCTGCAGTGATTTGATATGGACTAAATATAATGTATGCATCATAATGTATTATAAAGAATATTATATTATATATATATGTAATAAACATATGTTACCATGCAGATTGCCACCCTGGCAATTTGATATCCAAAGACGAGATTGGACAACCATTTGTCTGAAATGGTATAGGGTTTCCTGCCTGAGCAGGGAGTTGGACTAGAAGACCTCCAATGTCCCATCTAACTCTTCTGTTATTCTGTTATATAACTTTTGTCTGTGTGTGTCTTTGCATCAGTGTTGACTCCTGGCATCTGCCTGGATAAGTCCTTGTCGTTTTCTTGGCAAGGTTTTTTTGGAAGTGGGTTGCCCTTGACTGCTTCCTGGAGCTGAGAGAGAGTGACTTGCCTAAGAGCTGCTAGTTGGTTTTGTGCCTCAGGTGGGATTAGAACAGTGGTGGTATTCAGCTGGTTCGCACTGGTTCAGGCGAACCGGTAGCAAGGATTTGGTGAGGGTCGCCGAACCGGTAGTAACTTCTGGCTGGCAATGCCCCTGATCCAGTCGGCCCTCCCCTCCCCACCCAGTCAGTCCCTATCGTGCATGCACGCATGCCCAACATCACTGACTGTGTTTTTCCCTGCCCAGTCAGTCCTTAAGGTATTTCTTTTTTTTTTTGCCTCCTGACAATCAGCTGTTCCTATGATCAGCTGTGCTGGGATTCCCCTCACATTTTACTGCTTCACCCAGAAGGCTTCCCTGAGGCCCAGAAGGGCACAGCCCCCCCACCCCCACTCCATTTTTTGCCTTCCTGGGCCCCAGGGAAGCTTTCTGGGAGCAAAAATGCCCTCCAGGAGGCTTCCCTGAGGCCCAGAAGGCCCCAAAATGGAACATGGGGGGATGTACAGGCTCTGTTTTTTTCCCTTCCTGGGCCCCAGGGAAGCCTTCTGGGAGCAAAAATGCCCCCATTAGGAGGCTTGCCTGAAGCCCAGAAGACCCAAAAATGGGGGGTTGCAAAAAAGCCATGCCCACCTCACCACGCCCACCTAGCCACGCCCACAGAACCGGTAGTAAAAATTTTGAATCCCACCACTGGATTATAACACATGATCTCCTGATTTCTAGCCTGATGGCACTGCACCAAACTGGCTCTCTGTTGTATTATAAAGGTTTTAAATAGGTAACAATCATATGTTACACTGTGGATTGTCAATTTTGGCAAATTGATATCCAAATATATAGAATATTAAGGGCAGAAAGGGGGCGCAGCCGCACAGTGGCCCAGTAGTTAAGGCTTGTCAACTGGAAGGGTGGCAGTTCAAGACCCAAGTAACATATGACTGGGTGAACTCCTGTTCCTGCCCCAGTTCCTGCAAACCTAGCAGTTTGAAAGCATGCAAATGCAAGTAGATAAATAGGTTTCACTTTGGTGAGAAGGTAACTGCTTTCCATGCACCTTAGCATATAGTCATGCTGGTCATGTGACTGTGGAAGCATCTTTGGATAATGCTGGCTCCCTTGGTTAAGAAATGGAGATGAGCACCACACTCTAGAGTCATACATGACTGGACAGGAGAAACCTTTACCTTTACCTATTAAGGGCAGAAGGTGGTTGGGTGCTTACTTTCGAAATGGGATAAGGTCTCCTAAACTCTCACACCTTTCTTTTCCCAAGAAAAGTGGCCCACACACACTCATAAGCAGTGATAACATGGACAATCCAGGAAACGTTACTACATGCTTTAGAGAACACTCAGAACTATTTTGCTTTGAAAAGAAAGAAAAAGTGAATAATTAAATGACCTTGTGCATTTTAAAAAGGTAGTCAGACTTTCTTCCTGTTGATGTTATCCTGCTATTCATTCAGAGAAAGCAAAAATCTCAACCCAGTAAACAATAGGATCCATAAATAAATTCTTACGATCACATTGTGAGCGGCGTTTCAGTTTGTCTGCAATTTACATGCAATATGTTAAATTGGTTCATGAAAGATGAGGATAATATTAATGGTAAAACAATCCCCCCACAAAATTCTTCTGCATTGTTTATTGTTGAACTAACCTTCTGCCACAACATAGGAGTCTCTTGTATAAGGCAAGTTCTTGTTTAACAACTTGAATTCATCAGCCAGTAAGAAAAGGCTTTTTGTTATTACCAAAGGAATGTTTCCATTGAGTTCTCTCGAAGAAGATCTTTGCTGAATTAGATGTGTTGATTTGGTTGGCTTTTCCTTACAGCACCAGAAAGAACACTTAGCAGTAGATGTCTCTCCTGAATAAAGTTTCACTGTATATGCTTCTACCCATAGAGTGGGAGGGAGGCGCTGGTCCAACATGACACATCCTACTGCTGATGCAATATGTCACATTAAGACATGCTGAGAGCCTTGATTAAAATTTACTTTGGCACAATAATCATATGGAGCTCCACAGAAGGAAATGGAGTGCCATCAATGTACACTGGCTGGCTGTGTTTGCTTTTGCAACAGGTTGAAAACTGATGAAAACAGCTCGGAGTTTGGCTTCC
Organism: Naja naja; assembly: GCA_009733165.1. Taxonomy (NCBI): domain Eukaryota; kingdom Metazoa; phylum Chordata; class Lepidosauria; order Squamata; family Elapidae; genus Naja; species Naja naja. Next base: position 191,876,615 of record CM019148.1, on the reverse strand, counting down.
AAGTGACCTTTACAATAAGTGCGCATTCTGTATTTTTCTACTTTTTGTAATAAACATCCCGCATCTTTGCCAAAACTGGGTGGCTCTTAGCCATATGGGGACTAGAGCTTCAAAATACGGATTAGTTGTACTCCTCTTGCAATTATTGTGTGGATACTCAAACAGGTAAACAGGATTTTGTCCGCTTCAATTGAAGATTTGTAGAAAACAAATAGTTATGTAGACACAGTCTTACCACAATAATTGTTCTGTACGTTAAAAATACATTAGTGTAAGAGACTACTGAATTGTATTCTCCTATACCTACTGTTTCATTGGAGAATTACAAACAGAGTTAATTGTCCAGGGTATGGAAACTGTGGTGCTACCAAGTAAATAGATCTGAGGTATTTCTGGGATTTCATCATCATGCATACATCGTTATTTAGGTGTCACTACTGTACACATTTCCTACAGACCCTGCTGTATACTTGATGTATACTTTATTTTACCTCAGCTTAAAAACTGAACTTGGAGATGCATTCAAGTCGCAAAAGATTATGGAAAGTCCCACACTGACATCTTACACCAGATTTACGATTTTTATTAGAATAAAGAAACCCAGTGGCTCTTGTGACAACAAGTGGCTGGGAATCTGTAGATTAGTATAAATCAAACCCTTTAGTAGGGCAAATTTCCAGTCTGTTGTAATTGTTACTGTTTTCATAACAGAGAAATAGTGATCAATTTTATATCTTAATGGATGTATATCTACAGAGACCTATAGATAGACCTTGACCTATCATTTATTGAATAGCCTGTAAAGCACTTCCAGCAGTCATAAAATGTCACGATACCCTCCTTTGGTCACATGATTGCATTTTGACTGCTTGACAACTGACTGACATTTATGACTGGTTGCAATGGCCTGGGTTACATGACTGATTTGGATTTCTTTTTCCTGGTAAAAAATGTTCTTTCAAGAGAATGGGTTCATATTTATGAATATGTGATTCACTTAATTGCATGATTTGGACTTACAACCACATGATTCACTTAATGGCTGTAAAATCAGGACTGGTCACATGGGTACTTTGACTTATCACTGTCACAATTTATGATCAAAATTCCAGTTCCAATTGCAGTGGTAAGTTCAGGACTACTGCATACTCTTCATATTTCATAAAATATGAAATATAAAATCTTACTGTTGTTTTCTTGATGTTGCTGCTTGTTAAGATATTTCTTAGAGGCAGACTTTTCAGTAGCCAGCTCAAAAATAATACCTTAGTGGCTTCAAAATATAATAGTTTGTGATTTCTAAGCCAGAAAATAAGCTGTGAAATAGTACCGTCTTTCAGGAAATCAAGACTTTTATGTGAGGCATACAAGAGATTCTTTGAAATACTACTGCTCTTTAAAAAGATAGAAAGAAAAAACCTAAAGGCTATAATGTACGTTTCCTTCCTTTTTTCTTTTCCTTCCTTTTGTTTCTTTTCTTTTCTTAGATATTCTGTGTGCTGATAAAAGTGTTGAACATGTTAAGACTTGCTACGAATAGAAGTATAATTAAATGATTGTATTAGACAAAAAAGAAAACTGGTTTAGATCAAAAGAAAGGCAAAACCCTATGCTCTGATTCAAGTCACGTAGGCAGATGCAGGCACCAATAAAGTCTTTTATTGCATTGCTAAACCACAGCAGATGGGCCTCCATGGGTGTTGGTAAAACTTCACCCCACTTTTCCCCACAAAACAACTATCACCAGTCAATGTAACCCACCAGTTAGGTCCATTACTCACCAGAACCAAGCCCCCCCCCCACAAACATGAAGAAAGAAGTCCAAATCCCAGTGTGGAGGTTGAAAAACAAGGTCTGTAAGTTCCAATCCAGAGTCAAAGTCCACAAAGCATGGTATGCAAATCCAAAGGCAGAAACACTAGTCGAAGTCCAGAAGTTAAGGTTTCCAAAAGTCAGGGGAGTGAGTGCTAAGACAAATGGTTGTTTCTGATGAACGTGCCCTCCCTCAGCCTCTGGTTAAATCACTCTGAGCCAAGTGTTCCTTGTGAGGAGACATGGATAGCTTCCTCACAAGCAGCCTCACAAACCTCCTCTGAGCTTCCCACTGTCCCCCTCTCCATGCCTTTGGATTGGGTGGGGGAGGCAGTTGTTCCTCATCAAGGGAAACTGCTGTCTCTGCTGTCCTGATCTTCCCCTGCATTCGTGAAGGCAGGCAGCTCCCATCCAGTTGACCACTTCCCCCCAATCCCGGAGGGGCCTGGGACAGCATTGCCTTCAGACCCTGGACTCTCATGTCATTTCTGTTGCATGATTCTGGTTCCAGCTCCTCCTCCTCTGAACCAGATTCCAACAGGGCCATGACAACTGATTCCCTCTCTTGTTCTCTGGAAATGATGTAAACAGTAGTTTTCATGTCTGCTTTTTCAGTTCATTTTTAAATGAACTAATTCTAACATTTCTCAGGAAATCAAGATGGTCTTGGTTTCATCATTAGGACCATACATCGTTTTTGCATTGCATGAAAATGATAAATAAACAAGGGCAAAACTATGAGTGGGCATTTAAAATACTGAAAGTAATAAAGTACCTGATTTCCCTTTGGACCTTTACATTTTAAAAAGTGTTTTTCACAGTAAGATACTTTTTTTAAACAAACATATGCATATTTACAGCGGAAATGACAACTATTGCCTAAAATGTTCTCACTTGAATGAAAAGGGGTGAGGGGAAAAATATGCTAGCAAAATATAATGAGAATGTATTTGTAGGTTACCTTTTCTACTTGAAAAAAGCAACAAACATCATGCCCTTCATATTTATGGACGCTCTGCAAAGTGCTTTATCTTTTATGGGTCTGATTAATTAGCGATTCTTTTTAGTTTGATTGTAAACCACAATCTGATGCTAGACCTGAGCCACTCACATTGCTAGTTTTGCTGTGCCCCAGTAAATATAAACACACAACTGATTAAATTTGTGTAAACACAGTAGCTTTAGCAAAATGCTTCCAGAAGAGCTGGCAAATTACATACATTTGGGAATGATGTGAAAGTAGCAGATATTTCTGAGGTCACTGATCAAATTGTAGAATTTCCCTGCTATTTCTTGTGCCCAACAAGTAATATATATTTTAGTTTATTCATTGCTAAAACCTTATCCCCCTTCAATTGTTTTAGAAAGGGATTATTCTAACCATCTGATTGTTTTTTAGGGAAGAGTGGGCAGAAGATCCATGGACACCATATATTCATATCTTCTGTGCTGAAACTACTAGAGCAGTGTTTCTCAACCTCCACAACTGTAAGACGTATGGACTCCAATTCCCAGAATTCCGCAGCCAGTACGATGCTCATTAGAAAATCAGATATCACTCCCTCTGTTTTGCCCTTTCCCATGTAGTTTGCTAATTTTATTTGCTTGCTTATAGAAACATGCCCTTACACGTACCTCAGAGATGAGAAATGAATGGCAATGTGTAGTTCTTCGTGCAAGATGCCACTGGCATTTCAAAATGAAATCAATGAGATTTTCAAATGAAGTCTTCCCAATTTTTGTAAATACCCAGTTGGGACTTGGCGCAGAATTCACTGCACATCAAGGGAGACATTGATGGGCCCTAGAATGGCAGTAACTTTCAAATAAGGTATCATTTCCTTTTTTTTGGTGTGTTTTGGAAGGGATAATGAGGGGTGCACAGTCTTGATGTGCAGGTTGCAATTTCTGAAAAGGTGCCTAGTTTTTTAACCCTCTAATAGCTGAAGCAGAGATACCAGAGAATATAACAGTCCACATTTTTAAGGGAAATTGCTTAATTTGCACTCTCTGGGTAATAGACAGATTTAGAGATGGATTCTGTATTTGGAGGTGTTATGTAGCCATGATTTGCATGTTGTGTAGGACTACTCATCAGTAAACATGCAATCACTAAATGGCAGCAAAGAATTAAGAGTTTTCTCAAGTCAGCATTAACTCCTGATGACTGCCTGGTTAGTCCCTGCAGTTTTCTTGACAAGTTTTTGGAAGTAATTTGACGTTGCCTGATTCCTAGGGATGAGAAAGTGTGATTGATTCCAGGGTCATCCAGCTGGCTTCGTGCCTAAGGCTGGACTAGAACTTACATGTCTCCATTTCTAGCCTGATGCCTTAACCTTTACACCAAACTGGCTCTCCCTAATGTCTTAGGAAAAGGTGTATATAAAATGGATATGTTAGTCACATGAAATGTATTTCTTCTTCCTTTAAAAACAAAATGGATTTATAATTAAATGTAGGCATTTATCAATCCAGATGTCTAGACTAGTTTTTTACATTCTTATGTATAAAGGCAAGACACTTGTATAAGCACAGCACCAAAGGGGCATTGACAGTCTTTCCTCCTCTTTGTGCAAGAGAAGTTGCCTCCAGAGAAAATTCTTCCCTTTAGTTAACCCAAACTGAGATGCTACCAAAAATGTTTTTGTCACAAAGTCTAATCATTCACACTTAAATTACCCTCCAGAACTTAACTGCGGACTTTATAGATCTGTGTCAGCTGCACCCAGATTCATATTGTTTTCTCTCTTCATAGATTCCTTATCTCAGAAATTGGCTAGTCTGGAAAATCTTAAGTACAGAATATGGTTGAATGGAAAAATGAAGAATTTCATTTATCCTTGAGCTGGAATATGTTTAGATCGTTTTAAAATGTGGCAAATCATCCTTACATCACCATTTTGAAACAACCCCTCCCCTGATTTCCCTTTCTCAGAAATATTAGATATAAAAGGGCTATCTTGCTTAGGGTGTGAGAAATCAAACTTCAGACTTTCAAAAACTAGGATTTTGTTGTAAAATACTTAGCTGGGTCAAGAAATGAAATCAGGTTCAAAATAAGAGTGGTGGTGGTAGTGATATGGAAGCCACATTCGAATCATGGATCAGGAGGTAGACCCAGTTATTTACTCTAGCCAGCAATGGGATGGTCTATTTGTATCATTTTTGGAAGCTGGTCACTTTTCCTCTATTCCTTTCTCTCCCTTTTCCAAATTCATGTTTTGGAAGGCAATACCTTTAATTTGCACTCAATGACACACATATATATGTCACTGAGTGCAAATTAAAGGTATTGCCTTCCAAAACATAAATTTATAAAGCTATATCCAACTACTATAAATCTAGATGTAATCTCCATTGATAGGAATATTTATTTTGGAGTACCTATGCACCAAAGTGCACTATCCCTGTATTTTCTCTCTAAACAACAAAAGTTTGAAAACTATTTTGGAATCGTTTGTTTGCCAAATATTTTTTTTTGCATGTTGGAGAGTGTTATTTTGATCTGGGTAATTACTTGAATTTTAATCGTTTTAAATATTGTATATATGTATTGGACTTGCTGTATACCTTCTAGAATCAACCTTAACAAATCCAATAAATAAATAAGTAGATAAATAAATAAATAAGTAGATAAACAAACAAACAAACAAATAAATACCACTGTCCTTTATAAGAAGCTGGCAGGTTTCCTGACTAGAAAAGCTCCAGTTCTTTTTTAGTTTTGCTTTCTCATAGAAAATTATGAATGACTATCACAGGTGAATTGTTTGAAAATCTTTAGCGTTACAAGGCTGGGAGCACAAAAAGATTAATTTCATTGCTAGGAAACACAGTTATTGCAGATCGGGTGTGCAGACTAATAACCCTCTTGGAATAAAGTATATATTTATTACAGAAACCTGTGTTCTTTAGTAACAGTTTTGGAGGATCAGCGAAGAATTAACAGGTGCCCAAGTGCCTTTCAATTTAGTAAGCATAGTACAATCAAAACAGCAACCCAAAATACTTATATTTTACCAGACTTTACAGACAGAACAGATTTGTTTATTGATACCATTACAATTCCTTGAGGTGTGAAAGTTGCAATATGTAAGAGGTGACTAGACAAGCTGTATGACAGGTATTCTGCAAATGTGTCAAACCAGGCAGACAATTGAGAGGCAAACAGAAAATGGAAGCATGTGGGTATGCAGAGAGGAGTAATGAATAGGCCAAGGGATTAATAAGGTACTAACCCAAACCAAGCCCTGGCTGACTCTATTGAAAGCTTTATCCTGCAGAGAATTATATATTTAGTGCTTATGAGTCTGATGCTACTTTATTGACTGAGATGCAAAAAACTCATTTTTTGGTTGTTGCTTCCAATAATCCTTCAATGGGATCCCTGGGACTGCAGTGGAATATTAAAGTTTCTTTACTGCTAGAATTAGACTTGCAAGACTGTGTTTGATGTAACTTCTGAACTTTCAGGCTGTGTTTCAGTCCAGCTCCCTCCCTCTGTCTCCCCTCCCCTCCCTCCCACTCACTTCCACAAGAGACTGCAGTATAAAACGTGGAGATACAGAAAAAGGGACTCTGAAGAGGCAATAAGGCTTGTATTACAGTTTGGATAAGGCCATTCACCTAGATCAGGGGTGTCAAACTCATGTCGTCACGGCGGCATCACATGATGTATCAGGACTTCCCCTCCCTTTGCTAAACCACATGTGGGTGTGACCAGTGTGTGATGCATCAGGCAAATTTTCCCCAACATATTAGTTCATTGGGAGAAATGGCACTCAGTGCATCTATGTATCTATGCATATGTGTGCATGGACCTTTGCACACCTATGTACCTACAGTATGCTGCATTTCAATGTTTAGATGGTCTAGACATTGCTTTTCGAACATAGATCTTTTTAACATTTATATTTTATTGGGTTCTACTAATCTAGTTGAAATGTTAATTTATTTTGCTACCGGTAGTATGGCATGTCATATGCTAAATAAATAAAAGAATGTGCACAGACCTATAGATGTGGAGCAAAAGGTCTTTTTCAACCACAAGGCAAAGGTTTGTTACCTAAGCTGAGTGTTATGTATGGCTTGGGAGGGGCTTCAGGCCAGCAGAAATGATTATGCCAGGCATAAATAAAAGTTGTTGCAATCTTGAATGAAGTATTTAATGAAGTGTGTTCTTATTTGTTTATTTAATGAATTTATGTAGCCATCAATCCCCAATTATGGCTCTAGACAGCAAACACAAGATTAAAAACTCACAGAACAAGAACAAATAATAACAAACAATGACGCTATGATAGCATAAGGGCCTCCAAGGGCAGGCAAATTCAAAACACATAATCCCAGACACTTCAGAAAAAGAACACACACACACACAACGATGGGTTCACCCAACCTACTGGCTCCATGTCCATGGGAATATCAATTAGTGTCCCAGTATGGAAAGCCTTGAGAAACCTCTCACTTCTTCATCCAAATAATCTTTTGGGATTTTCAACTTGAGTGCTTCAGCAATGCTGGAAAACAACTGAAATAGGGGAATTCTGCTATTTTCTCAATTTCCCACCCAACTTGGGGGAGGCCTTCTGTTGGAACAGTGTGCCTGTTGTGCCATCTTCTACTTCTCCCAAAGTCAGATTTATTACCTCCTTTATTGGAGGCAGTAGGGGAGATTGGCTGGAAGATGGAACAGCTGAATAGTGGGCAGGGCTGCTCTCGTTTGGAGACATTCCTATGTTCAGGATCCAACCGTTAGGAATATGGGGCCACTTATATGCATATATGCATTGCATGACTACAATGTATGCAATGCATGTATGCCAGCTGTGGTAAGAGGCCTGGAATTACAAAAATCATTGAAGCAGAGCAATGAATGGAATTTTCTAAGGTTATAGTGCTGTTAGGAAAATGATGAAAACATAAAATAGATTGTCTGTCTCTCTCACCACATTTTTTTAAAGAATAGAATTCTTTATTGGCCAAGTGTGATTGGACACACAAGGAATTTGTCTTGGTGCAAATGCTCTCAGTGTACATAAAAGAAAATATACATTTGTCAAGAGTCAAGAATCATAAGGTACAACGCTTAATAATAGCCATAGAGTACAATAAGCAATCAAATCATACTAGGAAACAGTCAATATAAATCGTAAGGATACAAGCAACAAAGTTACAGTCATACAGTCACAAGTGGGAGGGAATGAGTGATAGGGAGTGATGAGAAGATTAATAGTAATAGTAGTGCAGAAGTTGTAAATAGTTGGACAGTATTGAGGGAATTATTTGTTTAGCAGAGTGATGGTGTTTGGGGAAAAACTATCCTTGTGTCTAGTTGTTCTGGTGTGCAGTGCTCTATAGCCAGTGGTGGGATTCAACTTTTTTTACTACCAGTTCTGTGGGCGTGGCTTGGTGGGCGTGGCAGGGGAAGGATACTGTAAAATCTCCAGTCAGAAGTGGTATTTGCCCGTTCTCTGAACTACTCAAAATTTCTACTACCGGTTCTCCAGAACTGGTCAGAACCTGCTGAATACCATCTCTGTGTATAGCATCATTTTGAGGGTAGGAGTTGAAACAGTTTATGTCCAGGATGTGAGGAGTCTGTAAATATTTTCACAGCCCTTTTTTTGGCTTGTGCAGTATACAGGTCCTAGATTGAAGGCAGGTTGGTAGTAATGGTTTTTTCTGCAGTCCTAATTACTCTCTGAAGTCTGTGTCTGTCTTGTTGGGTTGTAGATCCAAACCAGACAGTTATAGAGGTGCAGATGATAGACTCAATAATTCCTCTGTAGAACTGTGTCAGCAGCTCCTTGGGCACTTTCTTGTGTTATGCCTCCTTCCCAAACCTTAATGGAGTACCTTGCTGTAGAGAATTGGCACATTTCCTGACTTTTGGAGGCAGTTGAGAGTGACCTTAAATATCCCAGCTTTATTTAATGCAAGATGATACTGTTATGATGATTGTCTTAACTTAATGTTGTTGAGGGGAAGTTTATGTGGCTAAACTAACACCAGTCTATTCAAGTTAGGCAGTGGTCTAGAAATGTTGTAAATAAATGAATAAATCAATAATAACATGCTTCCAGTCCATGGACAGGACTAAACAAAGAGTTCAAGAATTATATAAACTTTTAGCAAAATGGGATATAAGGCCTCCCCCAAACACCAGATTTCTGAGGACTCTGGGAATGAAAGGGAAACCATCAGATGCAAGAAGTATCAACAAATGTAAGTAGACAACACAATGTCTTGAAATGTACAGTAGGTCCTGTTTGAAAGAGAGAAGACTGTTAAGCAATCAATTTTTCTACCAATTCTTTAATAAAAGAAATGTACTGCATCATATTTGGCATTGTTTTCATACCTGGCCTGCGGCAATATCCAACACAGAGCAGACTTGATTACCCTGTTTAGTTTTGGGAACACAATAATTAAATAAAATTCTGTACCTCTTCCACAACCCTGTTTTGAAACCAAACAAAACATTTTGAATCTTGCATCATTCCCTACTCCCCACCTCTCAGACTTTCTGAGCAACTTTGTTCAAATTCTGCCATTCCTGGATTTGAGTATTCAGTTTCAATAACTGAATAATTCTCCCATATAGAGATAGAGATGTAGGCTTTACCACATACCTCTGGGTTGTCCATCTTCCTTGGCTGAGTGGCTTGAATCCCAAATAAGGATGCAACCACCACCCTTCAGAATTGCACTACAGTCTTTGCTGCTTTAGGAACTTGCCTTCTTTTGGCAGTGACAGCAGTGGCCAGCAGGGATGCTAAGAGAGTTTGTTAGCAGGGCTGCTCCTGGCAAAAATGAAGCATTCCTTTCCACTATCCAGTTGTGAACTTCCTGGAAAGTCCTGATTAGCTCAGCTTTCAGAGACTGCAGAGGCATATTGCTTCATTTGAGGCAAGGATAACTTGTGCTAGTCCACTATGTCCACCTCTCTCTGAACAAGGGTTCCAACAATCTTGCTCAGATAGTTCCCCACAGCCTGACAGCTCACTCACAGAACAGTGGTTTCTCAGGCTTAGACAGAGGGTGAGAGGAAGTTCTCTATTCACACTCTTAACTGGAGGGGAGGGGTGAAGCAGAAGTCCTTAAAGTTGCCCATAGACACTGGTCCAATTGGTGACACTCAGAAGGCACACACTGTAGTCTTTTCATGATTATTGAAGGTGAATTTCTAAAAAGAAAGGAAGGAGATCTGCATTGTCTTCTTATTTGGAGTAGATTTTCTGTTTGTGTTTTGAAGGTAATGAATAAGTGATCCGGGGTGGGATTCTCCTGGTTCAGACCGGTTCGGGCGAACCCATAGTTCCGATGATCAGTTGGCTCCAAACCAGTTCGCTCCGATGAGCATGTAGGTCTGCCCGCCCGCCCACCCTTGCTCTTTCCTGTGCTTTATTTCATTTTTTAGAGCACAGCTGATTCACGCGGTAGAGTGGTTTGCTGCGTCTCGGCTGTTTTATTCATAGGGGCTGCAGTGAAGGTAAGTATTAGAGCTGAAAATGGGCTTTTTAAAAATGTAGAGCACGTGTGAGGAACGCGTGTTTGGTGTGTGCAAAGCATAGACTCACCGAACCAGTTGTTACACCAGTTAAATTGCACCACTGTAAGTGACCCTTTTTAACGTAGAGGAAATGAACTTTCATGTTGCAGCCCGCTATGTCTGTGTTCATCTTATAGGAATTGGATGAGGAACTTCCACACACAGATATTTTTCTATTCACCACAGAGTGAAGGACAAAATGGTGAAAATGCCAGCCCCACTCTCTGGGTACTGTAAGAAGGGCTAGTTCTATACTGGGGATCATTAGGAAAGAGTAAAACATGAAACAGTATCATAAGATTCATTCATTTTATTGTATTTGAGTGTTATGCACTGATTTGGTCACCATAGCAAACAATAAACAAAAAAACCCACAACCAAACAACCTCCCCACAAAGAATATTTTCTCTTGCTAGCAAAAACACAGAAAGTGGAATAAAAATTATCAACAGGGTGACACAAGTGCCTGAAGCAAGCTGTCTAGAACACTTTTCCTCAGAAAAAGAGTAAGGAAGATGAGAGATTTATAAATGTATGCATGTTACACAGATAAAAAACGGACAGAGAGATTCCTCCCCGCCCATGCTCATACAGCATTGATAGAGCCCGCAATTATCCAATGGAGCTGAATATGGAAGACCCATGCGGATTAAAAAGTGTGCTTCTCCACAGCACAGAGTGAAACTGTGGGAATTGCTTCCAGCAATTGATGAGACTTGAAGAACATTTAAAGAAATTCACAGTGGTGAAGATTTCCAATGACAACTCTTTTATCTTTATCTTAAGGCTATCCTTTATCTTTAAATTGGTCTTTAGGTTTACACAAGTAGTCTTAGGTAAAGACCCATCTTATCATGAGGATATGAGTAGGTGTAAATCAATAATTTAGTTAATTAGGACAATTCAATTCTCTATCTGTATTTTAAATTTAAACCTGTATTATAGCTTGATCTGTAGTGGCATATCAGAAAGTCCACAAGGCAACTTTGTGTGAGTGTTTCTTTGAAATTTGAAATGCCAACTGATTTTACGTTGACATTTCTTTCTTGAAAATGTTGAGAAAGTAGTGAGTTTCATTTAGACTTTTTGTGGTGACTCATAGTTCAAAGGTCTCTGTGAATACATTTTTACTTGGAAATAGCTTGGGTTTTTGTTGACATAGGGAGGCTCTCCTCAAGACAGATTGAGAATAGAGCTGAATTATTTCTTGTCTGGAAGATTCTCCCCATCCTGTCAATGATGCTGGGATGCCAGAGAGACTCTATCAGTATAATCCTCATCTTCATGCAGAGTAGCTCTCTTCACCATGCCAATGGTGTTGGAGGTGTTGGAAATTCCCATTTCAGTCCCAAAACATGAGAAAGATTGGGAAGGGAGAAATCCAATGCCAGCAATTTATGCAACTATAAATATTACAGTGCAGGGCAACTATACATAGTCCAATGCAACTACAAGTATTACAGGAGATGGATAACCATCTACTGTAAATACTTACAGCATAGTTGCAGAAATCATTTTCTTAATATGTCTTTCTCCTAGGGAGATGCATTGCTTCATAGCCGTGGAACCATTTTTGATCTTAGCCAGCTTGCAAGCCTGCAAACGAGCACATAAGGCCAGTTCCTTAATCAGGATCAATATGGAATCAATGCATATTAAGTGGCATTTTGTATTTGGGGGACAAATGGCAACCATTTGGGATTTGAAAATCCTGTTCTCGCATGCTGTTTGTAGGCTGTTCACTTTACCCTCAAGATAAAATTCCAGGCTCAAGATATCTCTTCAGTTCTTTTAATATTTTTTTTAGGCCATGAAATAAAACAAATAGCAAACACACAGAAGGGACTGGGTATTTTTGTAAAACATTTTTAACATTACCTTTTATCTTTTGGGGAGTTTGGGAGGTATATGGTAAATTAAATGAAGAGAAAACAAAAATATATCATAAATCAATATATCAAAATGCTTTGATAAACAATTATGATCACCTCCAGTACTGAAAAGATTGGAAATTTAATCCCAAGACATATTTATTTGTTTTAAGCTCTGATCAGGATATAAAATTCTCCTAAATTTCCACCATTCCATAGTCTCTCTTTTCCCCCCACCTCTTCCATCTTTCAGTTTCAATGTTATTACTGGGTATTGATGAATTAGAATTTAAGGATCACTATAATAATTCTCATAACTGCTATAATAACTCTCATTGAGGCTTGAAAAGACAATAACAAGTTTTCATAGCTCTTGCCCATTGTTCATTATCTCAGAAAATGGCATCAAGCCTCCCTCACCACCAAATTTAAGTACGTTGAGGTCTTAATGACACAGGATAAATCTCTCCTGTGATAATAGCTTACTTGGAATTTGGCCTCAATGAAATCAATGGAGCTTGTGGTGGTATAAACATATATGTATAGGTCACATGAATGCAGCTACCGCTATAAAATTTTAACTATGATTGGATCATGTGCCCCTGATCTAAGCCATCACCCACATTCTAGACAGAAAAAGGTAGCTGACTGTAATAACTGATGTGAAGACTGCATACATGTACAGTAAATGGGATTTGATTTCTTGTGCCTTGACTTCATTTTTCATTCCTGGTGAAGTGGAAATATTTTTCCCTGTCAGTTCCTACATTCCAAAATTCTTAAACTTCACAATGATTTCAATATAATGTTAATTACATTATTATTTACAGCAAAATATTGAATTTGTGTTATCAAGATAAGGTCAATCCTTTTTAACCATTTTCTTTCATATACCTACTGTACCACATTAAACATGAGGAAAAAGATTTCCTTTCTTTCTATAATAGAGGATAAGGGGGAGACATAAATAAGAGATAGATGTGGATCATAATCCAATTCCAATAACATGATTCCAAGGAGAAAAATCATTCTTTAAATGAAAGATGAATGACAGGTTGTTGCTTCAAGAAGTTATATTACAGAAATATAAAGAAGATTTTTTAAAAAAATTGTAACTTCAGGTATGTTAGAAAACCACCATATGGGAAACAAGCAAAGCTTGTATGAGTGGAATTCTTATGAGATTTGCAACAATTCAGAAGAAAGAATATAGCAGATGGAAATCACAATTAGAAGAAAAAATAAAAGAACTGAAACAAATCCATACAATTAATCCAAAGCGACAGGTATTGAAAGAACTGAATAAAGTTAAACAATTAAATTTATTATAAATGGAAGAACTCCAAAAGAGTTTAAAACATTTCAAACAAAATCATTCTGAAGATGCAAAGTAACCAGGAAAATGTGGTATATCAAATTAGAAAAGATGGACAATAATAGCAATTAAGAAAGGAAAGAATTTATTATGTATGAGATTGGAAATCATCAGAGAATATATGGAAGGTTTCAAATATATATGTATGTATATGTATGTATGTGTATGTAGACCACCTGAGAACAGAATTACACATCCTCACTAATGTATTAATTTCCAATGGATTCCAAAGAAACACAATTACCAACCTAATCCTAAGGGAGACACCCCCCAAAAACCGAGACACAGAACAGGATAATGGTATCGCGCTCCTCCCCTACATCAAAGGCACCACAGATAAAATTAGCAAAATTCTCCACAAACACAATATCAGGAGAGCCTTCAGCACTGACCAAAAAATAACCAACATCTTAAGAAATCCCAAGGACAAGATCCAGCTAGAAGACCAAAGAGTTTATGAAATACCATGCAAAAATTGCCCAGCCACATACATTGGACAAACCAACAGGAGAATAAGAACACAAGAACACAAGAACGCAGTCAGAAAAGAAGAAAATACTTCCACCCCTTTCCAGCGCCTTAAAGCCACAGGACATGAAATTGATTTTGGGGGAACCAAATTAATCTCCAAAACTGAACACTTCACCAAGAGAATAATTAGGGAAGCCATCTAAATAGAGAAACACCCCCATAACATGAATAAATAGGACAATACCTCCCGCCTACCAGACATCTGGAAACTAGCCCTAATCAACAAACAAGTCCCAGCCACGAAAACCAACACTGGACCCAAAACAACACATGACGCCACCACCAATCTCCCTCACCAGACTCAAACCCAAACCCATCCCATAGTCGAAAGACAACCACCATCCAGAAACCAGACCATGGCTGCATCACCAGCTGCTACACCCTCCAACCCCCAAACTAAGCAAACTCACACACACCATGAACACATAGCCAGACCTCAAACTCGGAGCCAAACCAAAGCCCGGAATGTTACATCACAGCCATCCACTCAGGATATCACATCACGGAACTCAGGAGGTTACACCACAAAACCTCAGGATGTTACAACACAGCCAATGACCCAGGAGATTACAGCACAAGACCCAGGATGTCACAACAATAGAATTCAGAAGGTCATCACACAGCCCATTACCCAGGTCGTTACAACACAAAAGGCTGATAGACACACAGCCAGTACCTCAGCCACACAGGTTCTTACGAAAAAGCCAACCAATCTGCAAACATCAACTCCATCAACCAATCAAGAAGTAACAACACAGCCAATTAACCCGCTTACAACAGAGCCAGCACACCACACCTCCCCATCAGTATTTATAGAGAGACGGCAGCTCCGATCACACTTTGCTCGCACAAGCATGAAATCGAAAGCACCAGCCTGAAGATGGCGAGTGGGACCTCGTCAAAACGTTGCCAAGATACTCTCAATCTTACACAGGAAAAGACCCGAACACGCCAAGACCTGCATATACGCCCCCCCAAAAAAACTAATTAAAAAAAATAAAATTGACAAACACCAGAATCAGATGGACCGACAGTCCAATACTATAAAAAGTTAGAGGAAGAGCTGTTGGAACCATTGGTAAGGTATGAAGAAAGTAAGACAAACATTTGTGTCCCAGAACACTCACTGTTTCCCATTCAACAATAAGAAAGTGAGATGCAAATGAACTATTATTTTTTTAAACAGTCACTGCACAAAGCAGGCAGTAAGCAAAGATTATCTGAGTCATTAATGTCAGAAAGTGGAACTTTCTGGTGTAACTCAAACTTGTGGGGATTTGGAGGCAAACCAAATCCACCAATCACAGGGTAATACCAGATGCCCTGGACCGGCATCACAGGCCACGCCCCTTGGTATATAAGGGGTAGCCCAATAGGCAATTTACCTCAGGGAGCGAGGTCAAAGGCCTAAACAGAGGCCTAAAGGCAAGTCAGAGGCCTAAAGGGATGTCAGAGGCCTAAACAGAGGTTAGAGGCCTAAAAAGAGGTCAGAGGCCTAAACAGTTCTCTGAGGAGATTCTGTGGAGACTCATTTTGTCTGAGGAGATCGGAGATACTGAGAAGATCCAAGGCTGAGGAGATATTGGGATCTGACAGACTGAGGTCTGTGTATGAGAAGATACAGCAAAGGGATCTGAGAGAAGATCTATAACCTAAAGAGAAAGGGACTAAGGAGGTTATGAGAGGAAGAACTGTGAATAGTGACTTCTAGTTCCTTGAAGGACTATTTAAAAGGAATGAAAGAAGAAAAGACTCTGTGGATATTTAAGAATGATATATTTATTGATTGTTCTGTTATAAATAAATCTGTTTTGATCTGACACAACTTGGCATTGCAATTTATTGAATGACTCTGTGAAATAGATATAGGTTTAAAGATCCAGGCCAAATTCAATTAATATTATTTAACAATTAAGAAGAATAAAAGTTAAAAATTTTCATTATTGCTTACATCCCAGTTTTTCCCATATTATTACAGCCATTTTGTCCCATTTTGCATGGAGAAGTGGATGAGAAAATGGTTAGGAAGGACTGTGGCTTTGACTTGGCATGCCAAGCCTGGTCTCTGTCTAATGATTCTGCTCCTTTTTCTCTTCTGTCTGGAAAAGTCAGTTGTCTGAGCACAGTAGGAACAAAGTGAGTTTTGGCTTAGCTACATGTGAAACTCGAAAAATTAGAATATCTTGCAAAAGTTCATTTATTTCAGTAATGCAACTTAAAAGGTGATATATAAACTAATATATGAGATAGACTCATTACATGCAAAGCAAGATAGTTCAAGCCATGATTTGCCATAATTGTAATGATTATGGCTTACAGCTCATGAAAACCCCCAATCCACAATCTCAGAAAATTAGAATATTACATGCAATCAATAAAACAAGGATTGTACATAGATCAATATCAGACCTCTGAAAAGTATAAGCTTTCATATGTACTCAGTACTTGGTTTGGGCCCCTTTTGCAGCAATTACTGCCTCAATGCGGCATGGCATGGAAGTTATCAGCCTGTGGCACTGCTGAGGTGTTATGGAAGACCAGGATGCTTCAATAGCGGCCTTCAGCTCTTCTGCATTGTTTGGTCTCATGTCTCTCATCTTTCTCTTGGCAATGCCCCATAGATTCTCTATGGGGTTCAGGTCAGGCGAGTTTGGTGGCCAATCAAGCACAGTAATCCCACGGTCATTGAACCAGATTTTGGTGCTTTTGGCAGTGTGGGCAGGTGCCAAGTCCTGCTGGAAAATTAAGTCAGCATCCCCATAAAGCTCGTCTGCGGAAGGAAGCATGAAGTGCTCCAAAATCTCCTGGTAGATGGCTGCATTGACCCTGGACTTAATGAAGCACAGTGGACCAACACCAGCAGATGACATGGCTCCCCAAATCAACACAGACTGTGGAAACTTCACACTGGACTTCAAGCATCTTGCAGTGTGTGCATCTCCATTCTTCCTCCAGATTCTGGGTCCTTGGTTTCCAAATGAGATGCAAAAGTTGCTCTAATCAGAAAAGAGGACTTTGGACCACTGAGCAACAGACCAGGTCTGTTTTTCTTTAGCCCAGGTAAGATGCTTCTGATGACATTTGAAGCCCATCTCCAGGATCCGTCTGTGTGTGGTGCCTCTTGATGCACTGACTCCAGCCTCAGTCCACTCCTTGTGAAACACTTTTGAACGGCCTTTTCCTGACAATCCTCTCCAGGCTGCGGTCATCCCTGCTGCTTGTGCACCTTTTTCTTCCACACTTTTTCCTTCCACATAACTTTCTATTAATGTGCTTTGATACAGCACTTTGAGAACATCCAACTTCTTTTGCAATTTCCTTTTGAGGCTTTCCCTCCTTATGGAGGGTGTCAATGATGGTTTTCTGCACAACTGTCAGGTCAGCAGGTCAGCAGATTGTGATTCCTATTGAACCAGACTGAGAGATCATTTAAAGGCTCAGGAACCCTTTGCAGGTGTTATGGCTTAATTAGCTGATTAGAGTGGGACACTTTGAGCCTAGACTATTGCACCTTTTCACAATATTCTAATTTTCTGAGATTGTGGATTTGGGGTTTTCATGAGCTGTAAGCCATAATCATCACAATTATGGCAAATCACAGCTTGAACTATCTTGCTTTGCATGGAGTGAGTCTATCTCATATATTAGTTTCGCCTTTTAAGTTGCATTACTGAAATAAATGAACTTTTGCACCATATTCTAATTTTTCGAGTTGCACCTGTATAATTTAATTGCCAGTATTAATGAACTAGACAAAACCCTGATTTCTTGGTCTTCTGCATTTTCTTCCTTCAGCTCACAAATTAGTACTCATATGGCAGAAAAACTGAACTCTATGTTTGTAGTCTCTATTACAGTCTAAGGAAATCATTCCCAACTTAATGCCGGGTGTGTTGGACTGAAGCATATGCATAGCAACTTTGCTATATGAACATCACATTTTCCGTTTGGAATCAAAAATGCTGTTCAGTACACTTCTGAATCATTGTTATTCCTTGCCTTGTATGTACAGCATTCTCTGTACTGAAGCTAACTCTGCTTTGCAGATTTGAGTTCTCAAAAAAATAACAGTTCATTTGCAAGTCACTTCAAATATCTCACTTTCTCATTGTTGAATGGGAAACAATAAGTGTCCTGGGACACAAATGTTTGTCTTACTCTCTTTACACAAGGAGAATGAAAGAGAAGCAATGAATTTAATACAATGCACTTTTTAATGAAAGGGGTGATATTAATTTGCTCTTATTTGACATCTCATTCAAATACATTATTGCTGGACTTCCAGGGAATTGAATATGGCTCCATATTATGACTAGGACCAATGATCATGGCAGAAAGAGAAGCTGGCGAATGAATTGTCTATCTGGATTAAGGAGAGAACCTGGAATCACCCATAGTACTTCATACAGATGCTTTCAGGCACAAGACTGTAAAACAGCAGCCTCTGGCAGCTTTTAGAGCTTTGGGAGCTAGGCAAATCAGCTTTGTACAAGCCATCGTTCAGAGCCCTCAAAGAGACCCTGGATCTGTTCATTTCCTTTCTTAAACACTTTCACGGGAAATGGCTTGTAAATAGCTTTTTAGATATTAAGAACTTTCATGACCACACGTTTTATTACACTGGGTGATTTTCCTTCAACTCTCAGTGAAGGAAGTTTCATGTAAGTTTAAGAACTTAAAGGAAAAAAATGTTATTTGGCAATAAGCAGCAAAAGGGTGATGAGAATGTTGATTTTGGAAAGTTTCAATATGGACTAAGGGGCAAGATTGACTGAAAATAAGATTATGAAATAATTATAAGAACACTTCCTGTGGTTTGTTTAAAATCCTATTAAAATATAGGAAGATGTTGAATGTAAATGTAATAAATCTTTCGCTGGGAAAATGTTGTGGATTAGAGAAAAATAGGGTAAGAGGAGACCTTGAAGGCTGGTTACTAAAGGCAAACAGAAAGAATCTAATATTATAATGAAACAAGAAAACCACTGATACAGAATAGAGGAAAGTATTTTAACTGAGGAAGAATTCAAGGATAATTGACAACAATGTACTCAGAATTTTCTTTTCAGATTGTCCATTACCATAGAAATAGGTTGAAAAGAAGAAGATACAATTGAGAATCAGCCTGTTTGGATATGGATTTAAAACTGACAGGATACAAGAATAATACTGACAAAGATATTAATACAGTACAGGATTTACAAGTGAAACCAACTGATATTTTAATAGCTAAAAGAGGCACACAAATAATAAATCATAGGAGTGATTTATTATTTATTTCAGAAGTCACTGATTTTAAGAGAAGTTAATCTCTGGAAAGTTTTCCATTCTCTTGGATGAAGGAGTGTTGGCAGTAATTGGAAATGTAGATTACCTTCAATTTTATTACCATAGAATTTGCAGTCCTTTGATGGGACAAAGATGACAATAATGCCTGGATGATTGTGTGAATCAGCCTCTCACTTGTTTTTAGCAGCTTTTAAATCCCATTTTTGAAGTGAGTTATTGTGATCTACATCCCCTTTGTAATTGAGAAGGAAAAGCCAGGCAATGTGAAGCAATGTAAGTATCATAAAATAATGATTAGAACTACAGGTTCCCTCCTGACGAAGAATGAAAGATAAAGAAGAAAACGCTCTCAGGGTTTTCGTATATTATAGTCTTGTCAAACTGCTGGAGGCAGAATTGGAATAATAAAACTGAGAGTATGGTTTGATTCAGCCAAATTCCCAACCCAATTACACTGATTTGGGAGATGTCTGAAATGAATTGAGGCTTTTTCAGAGCAGACCACAGCAAATCTGAACCTCCTGAAAGTGTGTCTGGAATTTCAGCACAGAGACCCAGATCATATGCTTTTAAAAATGGTTCACTTTTTCCAGCACTTTTCATATAAAAAGAGAGAAGATAAAGGAGAAGAGAGGTTTGGTGGCTGTTAGGATTAGATTTTACCAATAGTCAATGCATGAACCAAGGTTTTCTTATTACAAACCTTAGGAAAACAGATTTATAGTAATATTATGCTATGTTCAATGTCCTTTGCTAATTTTCTCTCCATTTTTAGTGGTTTTTATAGGTTCTGGAAGGTTTTAGTAATGGATAATCGCTTAGAAAAAGCTGAATAAATTTTTCTGTCTTTGACACATGTTTATTCCACGTTAATCATTCTTGTTTCATTTTTAATGTTTTAACATCAACATTAACATTAATGAGTTGGGAACATCATTGCATGTCCGTGAAATCATCATAATGAAGACGCTTTCACAATCCATTAACCTTAACTTTTTATTTTGTTTTTATTATTATTTGTTGTTGTTATTTTGGGCAGACCAAGGCCCAACAGTCTTTCACACTACTATTTGCAGATGATAAAATGTGTGTGTGTGCATGTGTGTGTTGGTAATGATAGTGGTGGTGGGAATTTACCCTGAATTCTCTCCAATCTACCTCACAGGGTGGTTGCTGTGGGAAAAAGAGGAGGAGGGAGGTGTGTTGGGTATGTTTGTCACCGTGAGTTATTTGTAAAAAGTAATAAAGATGGAATACAAACAAACACAAAAGAAGATGAAAGGAAAAAAAATCTTCAACCATTTAGAAATGGCAAAAAATGCGCAAGGAAAAAAACATGTGCGCACACACATTTTATCATCACATTTTTATCACCTTTTAAAAATGCACAAGGAAAAATCTTTTTTGAGAAATGTCAGGGTTGTTCTTGCTTTAATTAATTAATTCATTGGGTAGTTCAGATTAGTAAATGAATGCAACACAGGCCTAAAAAAGCAGGCCTCTGTGATAGACTAAGCCCATATCTTCTTCCACATATTACACTAAGCCAATTGACATAAGAATTAGACACATTTTTGCATTAAGAGTCTTTATGCTATTCATTATTATTACCTTTATTGTCAGAGTACAACATGTATACAATGAGATTGGCTGAGACTCCCTTTGTGCACCCCCCCGCCCCAAACACAACTCACAGTGAGGACAGAAGTCCCTAACCCAGTCCCAATCTTTTTACACTATGTGACCTTGTTGCACAATGCACTGGCCCCACAAGTCTATCATACTATCATACTATGGCGAGATACCGGGGGGGGGAGCTGGTTCTATAAAATTTTAGCCATACTCTAGTAAAGACATGAAAAGCTTAGACTGAAGCAGCACAATGGAAGCAATGCAACTAGAGAAATCTCACTATATGTGATACCTCCAGATAGAGTCTATATCTGGATAAATATGTGGATAAATAACTTCCAGATAGAGTCTATAAAATTTCACTGTTGTGCTGTTATAAAAATTTATGAGCTGCCCAAAGTCATACATATGAAATTGGTGGTGATATGAATCCTCTAAATCAGTTGTGAAGCCAATACTGCTTGCTTCTAGCTTTCTGAGGTCTAGAGCAGTGGTCACCAACCGGTGGGCCATGGCTCACTGGTAGTCCATGAGAAAATTTTGGTGGGCCTCAGTGCACCCGCATCTGCAACAGGGGTGATACCGGCAGTGGATGGACTGATGCGCGCAGGAGGGAGGGTAGTGCGTGGGAGATCATGGCATTGGAGCCCTTCCCAGATGTTCCCTGGCCTGCGAGGGGGTGGGAGGAAAGGAACTTTTGAACTGGTGCTGGGTGGTGGGAATCTGATGTCCGGAGGCTAACAAGCCATGTGCTGAAGACCAGATGGCTGGCGGGGAGGTGGGACAATCCTACAGTTTCCCTAGCAAACCCGTGTTGTGGCTGCTGCCTCCTGCCTCAGCGCATCGAGGAGGCCGAGCAGCAGTGGGAAGAGTGCGGACCTCCTGAGCCGCAGGAAGTGGCTCCCAGTGATGCCCTCAGGTGAAGATGTTGCAAGGGGGAGGCTCGACCCCTCCGCTCAGGAGCTGCAAAACACTTGCTGCCCCTCTGGCACCCACCAAGCCTCCTCCCACCATGCTTCTCTTCCTCCTCGCCAGAAGCGCTCAAATGCCCAGCAGGAAGGAGGAGGCTTGGTGGATGCCAGAGGGGTGGTGAGTGCTTTGTGGCTCCTGAGGTGCGGGGTCGAGCTTCCCCCTCACAACATCTTCACCTGAGGGCATTGCTGGCAGCCGCTTGACCTCCTTGATGTGCAGATGCAGGAGGCAGAAGGTAACAGCAGTTCAGAGGTTCCTTTCCCCCACCCCCTTGCAGGCCAGGGAACACCTGGGAAGGGCTCTGATGGCATGATCTCCCATGCGTATTAGTCCATCCGCCACTGGTATCACCCCCTGTTGCCCCACCTCTCCACCAGCCATCCAGTCTTCAGCACGTGGCTCGTCGGCCTCAGGACATCAGATTCTCACCACCCAGCACCATTTCAGAGGTTCCTTACCCCCCACCTTCACCCCCAGAGACAGAGAGAGAAAGGGGGAAGAGAGAGAGAAAGAGAAAGAAGGAGAAAGAGAGAGGGGAAGAGAGAGAGAGAAAGATGGAGAAAGGGAGAGAGAGAGAGAGGGAAGGAAAGAGAGAGAGAAAGAAAGAGAGAAAGAGTGGGGGGAAGAGAGTGAGAAAGAGGGAGAAAGGGAGAAAGAGAGTGGGGGGAAAGAGAGAGAGAGAAAGAGAAAGAGAAAGAGGAGAAAGGAGGGAGGAAAAGAGAGAGAGAAAGAGGGAGAAAGGGAGAAAGAGAGTGGGGGAAGAGAGAGAGAGAGAGAAAGATGGAGAAAGGGAGAAAGAGAGGGAGAGGGAGAGAGAGAGAGAGAGAGAGAGATATGAGAGATCCCGGTGTTTTGTGTTCTGTGGGAAATGGGTCCAAATGACTCTTTGAGTATTTAAGGTTGCAGAAACAGGCAGCCAAGCTAAGTGCCTGAAGGATCCCATCCCGTCAGTGGGAGTCCAGGTGTTTCAGCGAGTGGCATGCTGGATTTGTATTAGTGGTCCACGGGATTTGAAATTATGAGTTTGGTGGTCCCTGAGGTCAAAAGGTTGGTGACCCCTGGTCTAGATAGCCAAGACAGAATTTAACCAACACAATAATTTAGCAGTTCTTTATAATCATCTACACCAGTGGTTCCCAAACTTTTTCAGTCCACCGCCCCCTTGGTGCTACAAACTCATCATCAGTGCCCCCCACCCTGGGGTGGGATTCAAATTTCTTACCAACTAGTTCTGTGGGCATGGCCTAATTTGTGGACATGGCTTAGTGGTCATGTGACTGGGTGGCGTGGCTTACTGGCTGGGCGTGGCTGGTGGTCACGTGACCGGATGGGCGTAGTTTGGTGGTCATGTGACTTTTCTCTTTCTTTTCTTTCTTGTCTCTTCCTTCTCTCTCTCTTTCTTTCCCTCTCTCTCTTTCTCTTTCGCTCTCCCTCCCTCCATATCCCATTCACTTTCTCCTCCCTCCCTCTTCCTTCCTTCCT
Organism: Naja naja; assembly: GCA_009733165.1. Classification (NCBI taxonomy): domain Eukaryota; kingdom Metazoa; phylum Chordata; class Lepidosauria; order Squamata; family Elapidae; genus Naja; species Naja naja. Next base: position 191,853,097 of record CM019148.1, on the reverse strand, counting down.
TCCTTCCTTCCTTCCTTCCTTCCTTCCTTCCTTCCTTCCTTCCTTCCTCTCTCATTCTCTCTTTCTCTCTCTTTTTCTCTCTTTCTCTCTCTTTCTGTCTTTCCCTCTCTCTCTATCTTTCTTTCTGTCCTTTTCATCCCCTCTTTCGATCCTTCTTTCTTTTCCTTTCTCTCACCTTTCTTCTTCTTGTCTGTTCCTTCTCTCTCTTTCCCTCTTTCTCTCTTCTCTCTGTTTCCTCTCTCCTCTCTCTTTCTCTCTCTTGTGTTCCCTCTCTCTCATTCCCTCTCTCTCTATTCCTTCCTTAACCTATCTAACTATTTTCTGCCCAGGCAGGTGTGGCCTAATCTGTCAAAGGCCTGTGCTAATCCTGCATCACCCCGTTTCCCTTTTTAGAGGCCCCAGCCCTTAATCTCCCCGTTTCCTCCCCCATGACCGCCTCTTTTGTTATCCCACAGCTGTGACTTTACCTTCCTCCTGTGGCTGGCTGCCAGGGAAGGCAAGCCAGGGCTGAGTCATTGTTGTCACTGGGCTCCCCACCAGCCCACATCGCCCTTGTCATGAATGCCTGCAGCTGCCATGTGGGGGTTTTTTTGGTGTGGCTGGACTGCACCCCCAACGAAAGAAACACACAGCGGCTGGAGGTTTTTTCAGTGAAAATTACCGACCTCCGGCTTTGCCCTGCTTCTCCAATGCACCACTGCAGCTGCATTCTAGGTGCCGGCCTCATAGGTCCACCCCATTGAGCCCATTGCACTGGAGGGACTTGCCCAAGCAAGTCCAAGCAGAGTGCTGCAGCAGTCAAGGGGTGAGTCTGCATGGCCGGCGCCTAGAATGTGGCGGTGGTGGCGCATTGAAGAAGCACAGCAAAGCCAGAGATCTGTAATTTTCGCTGCAAAAGACCTCTAGCTGCCGCATGTTTTTTTTTTTTGGTGCGACTGGACTGCAGCTGCACCAAAAAAACCACATGACATCCGGATGCTTTTTGCAGTGAAAATTATCTTCCTCCAACTTTGCTTGCTCTGCTTCTCCAACATGCTGCTGTGATCGTCAGCAATTGTTGCGCATGCACATGATGTCGTGTATGAGCAATAAGGACTGATTGGGCAGGGAACAGAGGAGCGGGCGGAGAGGAGCAGGGCCAGCCAGGGGCCCATTTTATCAGTTCTCTGAATTACTGTGAATGGTAATGAACCGGTAGAATCCCACCCCAGAATTGTGCCCTGCAAGGGACCCACCTCCAGCACCCCCTGCCGCTTCTTAGCACCCCGCTGCTGGCCCTCTTGCCTCTTAGTGCCCACCTAAGGCATCCCACCACCCCTCAGGGGGCAGTGCCGCCCACTTTGGGAACCACTGATCTATACCAATGGTCCCTACCTAGGCAGAGTGTGTTTGAAAACGGATAATCCACAAGGAGACATGATTAATGCCACCTGCATGTCCCATCTATGCAATATTTGTACCTAAAGGGAGAACATGATGCCAAAAATGTTCAGTTACTTAGATAGCAATGCTCAATGTCTGTGGGAGAAGAGGAAATTGTCATTTGGCCAGGGACAGTATGCAAAATAAGAAATACTGAGTTGATGTGGATACAATTGACTCATAGCGTCAATTTATCTGTGATTCTCTAATAATATGTGTGGATGAACTTAGGAGACCGGAAGGAAAGCCACAGATGGGATAAGTCTGCACTACTATTACTATTAATCTTCTCATCATTCCTTATCACCCATCCCCTCCCACTTGTGACTGTATGACTGTAACTTTGTCGCTTGTATCCTTATGATCTATATTGACTGTTTCCTAGTATGATTTGATTGCTTATTGTAGCCTATGACTATTATTAAGTGTTGTGCCTTATGATTCTTGACTCTTGATGAATGTATCTTTTCTTTTATGTACACTGAGAGCATTTGCACCAAGACAAATTCCTTGTGTGTCCAATCACACTTGGCCAATAAAATAATTCTAATAATGTCAAGCAAAAGATATCTTCACCCACCTAAGGAGGGGGGAAGATGGGAAATCTATCAGAAGGTACCCTCTGTAGTTTTCCAGAGAGGAAGAGAGAGAGAGAGAGAGGGACAGAGGGAGGGAGGGAGGGAGGGAAAGAGAATACTTTCAGACTACTAGCAATACTCTGTTAATATAGCCTTACAATAAAGAAGGAGCTGGCATTCATTGTGGCACTTCTTGTCTAGACTAGCTCAAAGAGCTAACAGACCCTAGTGAACATTTGATTGTCTGTTGCTTCAAAGTTACACTTTCCAATTTAAAAAGGGGCAAAGAATCCTGGACAACATGGCATTTTAAGCACTTTATGCAACTGCCTGGGTGCCTTACAGGCTAAATGGATCATTTCAGATCAGAACAAAAATCAACCAAAAGCATAAACAAATAGCTGCCATACGGGCAGAAATTGATTTTTTAGATCAGAGGGTCAATAAAAGAAAGCAGAGAATGAAGCAAGCACCCCTGTGATGATCTGGATTGTAGTTGTTTTTTAACTGGCAAAGTGCCCTATTTATTTTTGTTTATCTGCCTCAAAGCACCATTTTAAAAAAGCATGTTGTTGATAGAGGAGATTGTCTGCAGCTGAACTGAGGATATCAGAACCACATGGATTGTTACCAAAGTGTTGGGGGAAGGTAGGGATAGGAGGATATCCATATTTAGGGCTTCTTGAGAGCCTTTGTTAAAATGGAAGTAAAAGAAATTCAAATCATTTTATTCCACCTAACGAAGGTAATAGGAGAGTCATTTCCAATCATACTGAAAAATAATACGGATAAAAGATTTTTGTGAAAACACAGGAAGTCTATCTCTGGGGCTTCTAATTATTTGCCCTACCTCCTGGTGCCCATCTTGCCATTCCTTTTGTCACCCAGCTGCAAATTGAATGACAGTAAATACTACGCATTCCCTTCCTGGAATGTACTTCTCAGTTTTTATTGCCAGTGCAACAAAGGGGTTTGTTTATTTGAAGAGCTGCCCCGAGAGGGTAACTTGCTCTGGTTGAATTTTATTTTTATGTGGGTTAATCCTAAAGGCTTAAATGAATTAAGCATTCTCTTTGATTGACCAGGAGGTTTTAGCAAGCCAATTTCACCTTGACCAAAGGTGACCTTCACAATTGTCTCAGACGAGTAAATATTTGCATTCACTCTTACTGAATCACAGCCACTTTTCTTCCCAGAAACAGCTCTCTAACATTAGTGTTGTACAACTTCTAATGTCCAGTACAGTAGCAAAATTCCCATAAAGCTCTTTTGGGATCCCTGTAAAGATCAAGTTCTTGAAATGTACACTTGTACATGTTTTCTATACATCTATATATCAAAAACTGCTACTAAGATGCACCCTGATGTATAACAGAGAATCATATCAACTCAGAGGAAAAAGACAAATTAGTATGTTTGGCGACTCTAAGTGTTAAGTTTGCATGAAGAGACAGACGCGGAGTGCTTCAAGCTCTTTGTTTATTAGTGACTACAGCTCAGAATGAACCCACTTTGGCTGGGCTGCGTCTGCTACTTATAGCCAGCAGCCGCAGTTGCCAGCCAATCAGAGTGCAGGGTTTTCCCGCACTTTTTAAACCAATCATTTCTTACATTTTACAAGAACAGTTCAAACTAAACCAATGACTTTAAACCTGCATACATAACACCCCTCCCCACTAGGTTCAGTCCATACTCAAACCCCAGCCTATCTAATGTATTCTTTTAAATAGGTGGGGCTCTTACGTTACGTTGAGACCTACGTGGTTCAGATGTTTTAAGGTTCTCACCTTGTGAGGGAGGAAATGTGTCTGCTGACATTTCCTTACTAGGACTTGTAGTAATGGTAGAACCTGTTTGGTTACTACAACCTGGTCTCTCCTCCCAATCCATCTCCAACCCAATGTCAGCACCTAAATCAGGTAATGATGTGCAATCTTCCATTTGTGAAAATGGTTGTTGGTATTGTGACAGGTTTTGGGATGGTTCCTGTCGTGTTAGCTCGTTACACATGGGGTTGATTCTTGCTTGTTCATTACACTCATGATCCTCCCCTTCCCCCCTAAGAGGTATAGGTATGGGAACTAGAGAGGAACAATTGCGATGTTCCTGAGGTAATCTGGATCTAAGCTGATCAATGTGCCTGCTCCAGAGGACACCATCCTGTTTTTGTACCCTGTAAGATCAAGGGCCTGTGATTTGGGTTATCTCAGCAGGAATCCATAAAGTTTCACCCATAAGGTTCTTAGCATAAACAGAATCACCCACAGTGAACGTGCGAACTTTGCTAGTGGAATCTAGTGGTGCGTTGGGTGCGTAGTGGGATGAAGGCGGTCAAGGGAGACCTGAGTTTCCTACCCATCAACAACTCTGCTGGGGATAAGTTAGTTGATGGGTTAGGAGTGATATGCTGGACACTGAGAAGTTTTTCAACTCTCTCAGTGATATCCCCTGGACCAATTGCTGAAGTTTTTCCTTGGTAAATCGTACCATACGTTCAGCCCGGCCGTTAGCCAAAGGATGCCCAGGGGCTGTCAGGGCATGTCTGATACCCTGCTGTGCTAGATATGATTCAGAAAGTTTGGATGTAAATTGAGGGCCATTGTCAGAAACGAGTACATCAGGTAACCCGTGAGTTACAAAAAACTTTTTAAGCTGTTTGATGACAGCATCAGTTGTGGTGGATGCCATAGGGATGACCTCTAGCCATTTGGAATATGCATCTACTATAATAAGGATAGTGTGCCCTCTGGTAGGGCCAGCAAAATCAATGTGAATCCTGGACCATGGGCCCCTAGGACATTCCCATTCCTGTGTGGGGGCGAGAGGTGGGGCAGGCCTGACTACCTGACTGTTGGGACAAGATGCAACCCAGTTTTCAACCATTTTGTCAATACCTGGCCACCATACATAACTCCTGGCCAATCCCTTCATTCTGACAATACCTGGATGACCCTCATGTAACATTTCCAAAACCCTTTTTTGCAGTTTTGCAGGAATAACCACCCTGTTACCCCACAAAATACATCCTCTTAATACAGATAATTCAGTTTGCCTGGATTTAAAAGGTTGGGCAAGTTGAGGTAGATCTTGAAAAGGCCAACCTTTCTTAATCCAGCCTATAACAGGAGCCAATAAAGTGTCTTTGGCAGTCTCTCTGGCAATTTCAGCAGCGTGTACTGGAAGCTTGGCAACAGTTTCTAGTAAAAAGGTGTGAGTCTCAGGAGCAAAGTCCTCAGTGTGAGAAGGAAGTGGGCAACAACTCAAAGCATCTGTATGCCCAATGTCTTTGCCAGGCCTGTGGATGAGTTTGTATGAATAAGCAGCAAGAAATTCAGTCCACCTCAGCATTCTTGGTGACAGGATAGTGGGCATAGGTTTGTCTCCTGCCACAATGCCTAACAGAGGTTTGTGATCTGTGACAATGGTAAATGTTCTCCCATATAAATACTCATGGAATTTCTTGACAGCTGCAACAATTGCCAAGGCTTCCTTGTCCAGTTGGCTGTAGTTCCTCTCTGCTTTGGTCAAGGTCGAGAGTAAAATGCAATAGGAGCTTCCCTCCCACTGGGAAGCCTGTGGCTCAAACCCCCCCCCACTCCAAAAGGGATGCATCACAAGTCAGTACAACAGGCAAATTCTCAGAGAACTGTATCAGTACAGCATCAGACGTGATTAGTCTTTTAATATTGTTAAATGCAGATTGTTCTTTTCTGCCCCAGACCTATGCAGACTTTTTGTCTAATAATCTGTGCAGTGGTTCTGCAATGGTTGCCTTCTGAGGTAGGAACATGTGATAAAAGTTAATGAGTCCAAGGAAGGCTTGCAAATCTGTTTTACATTTTGGTCTTTGATTGCCTGAACCTTGGAATCTGTGGGGTGGATACCATGCTTGTCAATCATATAGCCCAAGAACTCAACCTTGTCAGTTCTAAGAGTGCATTTTTCTTCCTTGACTTTTAACCCCGCTTTTTGAATCTGGTAAGGACTTCTCTGAGTCTCTCTTGTAACTGAGTGTCATTTTCAGCAGAGATTAACACATCATCAAAGTAAGGTACTACCCCTGGCAGTCCTTGGAGCATCCTTTCCATAAGGCTTTGGAAGATGCCTGGTGCCACGCTTACTCCAAACTGCAACCTTTTACATTTGAAAGCACCTCTATGAGTCACAATGGTTTGGGCCTCTGCAGTGGCATCATCAACTGTTAATTGTTGATATGCCTGGGCCAGATCCACTTTGGCAAAGACTGTACCCCTGCCAAGTGAATGTAGTAAATGATGCACCACTGAAACTGGATATGCACTCTGTTGAAGCGAATGGTTCAATGTCCCCTTATAGTCTCCACAGATTCTCACTGACCCATCAGTCTTGACTGGTGTGACTATGGGTGTCTCCCATCTGGAGTGGTCAGTGGGCTCTAAAACTCCTTGAGCTATTAGTTTATCTAATTGTGCATCATTTTTTTCCTTTAAGGCAAATGGGACCCTTCTGGGCTTTAGCAATTGGTGGCACCTTGGGATCTAGATTGAAAGTGATAGGGGTCCCCATATACTTGCCCAATCCTTCGCTGAAGACCTCTGGAAACTCAGACTTCAAGGCCTCCTCCCATTCAGTGTTGCTCACATGATTGATGCCAGTCACCTCGATGCCTAGTGGATTGAACCACTCAAGTCCCAGCAAGCTTGGGTGATCCTTGTCCACGATGGTCAGGGGCAAGCGTTTGGTGTGGCCTTTGAACTTCACGTTGAATTCTCTTGTTCCAACTACTGGAATCTTGTTCCCTTGGTAGTCTTTAAGAGTCAGTGCTTGCTTCTTGAAATGCTTCTTCTGAATGTTTGGGAGTAGTCTGTGAATAGTGTCCCATGACACCATAGATAAATATGAGCCTGAGTCCACTTCCATTTGGCAAGGCCTTCCTTCAATTAGTACCTTGACATGCACTTTTCTGTTATTGATAGAAGAATGACCAATAGTTACTGTCTGATGAGTTTCATTCTTCCCCTTTGCTTCTGTGCTGCGCCCCATTTTCTCACTCAGGTTGTTGGGCTTGAATTCTTTGTCAGGAAACTTCCTTCTGTTGGGTGGAGTTCTGGATGATTTGCAGACTCTTGCTAGGTGTCCTCTTTTTTCACAACAGAGGCAGATGGTATCTAGGAACTTGCATTCAGTGCGGGGGTGGCTTCCCCCAACCTCTGCAGTAGAAATCTTGCCTCTTTCTTCCCAGGTCTTTCTTTTTTCTGCTCCATTCTGAGTCTATAAATTCCTTCCTCCACCTCACTACAGTCTGACTCAGAATCTATTTGCTCACAATGAGTTGTTGTGGACTTTTCCACATCAGGATGGCTTGTGGCCTTGTTAATTTTCTTCATGGCTGCTGCTGAGGACTTGGTAGCTTTTGCTGAAGAAGCCTCTTCTATTGCTTCCTTCAGCGTGATCTTAGGTCTTAGTAATAACTTGCTCTGAAGCACCTAGTCTTTAAGGCCCAGAACAAATCGATCGCTCATGCCCTCTTCTAAATTGTTAAATTCACATGCACCCCCAATGTCTCTTAAACTTGCCGTGAAGTTGTTTACGTTTTCGCTTTCCCCTTGATCCTGACGGTAAAACTTGTGTCTCTTAATGAGGCACGATACTTGTGGGGTGTAATGGGCTCTTAACAACTTTTCTAAGTCAGGCCATTCCATTACTTTCACGCCTGCAGCTCCCGCCAATGTCTTCACCATCTTGAAAACTGCTGGACCGCAGTGCGTGAGAAAGACCGCCCTCTTCCGCTTCTTGAAATGTCGGCAATCGTTTCCTTCCAGATACATTTGGAACGATCTGCATACGTCTCCCAGTCTTCTGCCATCGGATCGAAAGGGGCTGGGGCGGTGTTCAGTGCAGCCATCTCTCTCTTCTTCTGTTCCGCATTGCCTTCTTCTTCAGGGAGATCCCACCTTCGTCGCCAGTGTTATGTTTGCATGAAGAGTCAGACACGGAGTGCTTCAAGCTCTTTGTTTATTAGTGACTACAGCTCAGAATGAACTCACTTTGGCTGGGCTGTGGCTGCTACTTATAGCCAACAGCCGCAGTTGCCAGCCAATCAGAGTGCAGGGTTTTCCCACACTTTTTAAACCAATCATTTCTTACATTTTACAAGAACAGTTCAAACTAAACCAATGACTTTAAACCTGCATACATAACACTAAGGTTTGGTAGCGATGTATGCATTCTGTCATATTTTGTCTTGTGATTGTCCAGTTGTACTCCAAAGCATCTATGTGAGGAAATTCCAGTTTTAACTGGAATTTTTACATGATATGGGTTATGTGTTATAACAGAATAATGGAAAGGACCTTGGAGTTCTTCTAGTCCAGGGGTGTCAAACTCGATTTCATTCAGGGCTGCATCAGGGTTGTGTTTGACCTGGGGGCCCGAGGGGGCATAGCCAGGGGGCATGGCAAGCTTGTGAGGCTTCCCCAAGCTCTGCTTTCACTGGCAGAGGACTACAGGAGACCATCATGACCGAAAATGGAGCCCGGGAGGGCCGTGTGCTCTGTTTTCGCTGGCAGAGGCACTGTGGGCTGGTCCTTCATTGTTTCAGGGTGACCCTGCAGGCCAGATCTAAGCACCCTGTGGGCCAGATTCAGCCCATGGGCCTTGAGTTTGACACCCCTGTTCTAGTCCAACCTTCTGTTTAAGCAGGAGACCCTACACCATTTCAGACAAATGGCTGCCTAATCTCTTCTTAAAAAAGAACCCAATGATGGAGCACCCACGATTTTTGAAAGCAAGTGGTTCCATTGATTACTCATTTTCTCTATCAGGAAATGTTTCCTTAATTCTAGGTTGATTTTCTCCTTGATTCCCCCTTGATGGTTTCCATCCATTGCTTCTTATCCTGCCTTCATGTATATATACACACATGCAGAAAGAAACTCAAAATTTTGTCTTACATCATATTTCATGTTTTACATCACCTTTTTTTCCATGGGAAAGGAATAACTGAGAATTTCAATTTTACCAATCAGGAGCTCATGGTTTTTCTAATATTTGAAAACTGTGCTCTTTAAAATTAATCAATTTTAATAAATTTTACTCTGGTCATTTCACATGATTCTATAACATTCAGATATTTAGATCTGCAACAGAAATTGAAGAGGGGCCACTGATTTTTTTTTAAAAAAAACAATACCTTATGGAAGCTGTGTGTGATGACATTCACTTCAATTACAGACTCAGTTCTTCTAATACTTTCATATAGAACATCTCCATGGATACAGTTGCCTAGAAGAAGTTGCATCTCAGTTAGCATGAATGACCATGTTAAGCCTGATGAGTAACAAGTGTGCTAACATGCTAACATGTTTGTTTTGGAGAAGTGGCAGATATCATTTTAGTCCTGCTTAATCAGATGTTACTTTCTGATCCAAAGCTGAGTTTTTCTAAAGGCCAGCTATTGATCAGTATTCAAAGGAAGCCTCACACTTTCCAAAGGTTGCTCATCATTACAATGGGGGTTTTCCTATGAGGCAAATATCTTTGTCAATTCCCCCATTACAAATAGATGTCCACATTTTAATGTCCACATTAAAATAACCATCTTCTTGTTTCACAAGGTTTTATTTAACTCTTCCTCTAATACAACTGGCAAAATAATCTCAGCATTCTAAAAAGATCTTCACACTGATTCAAGGAGCATGTTCTGCACATTACATTGCATTGGGGGGATAGGAAGTTTAGAGTTTAATATTGTAAACCACCCAAGTTATCGTGCATGAATTGGCAACCATATAAATTTGCTTAATAAATAAATAACCGAGTGACATGTACAGTACCTAAATTTGATAAATAAATAAATAATTAAAAAATGATCCTGGCTATGTTTGCAGTTTAAAAAAACTCTTCAGAGGACCCTGTTTTCCTGTTTTTTTCCCCATGTAGACTGCATTTCATGCTGCTACTATTTTGCAGAAATTCAATATGACAGAACCGGAGGTATCATAATCTGGAACTCTTAACTTCAGCAAATGAGTGAGAATAATGGAATGTGCATGTTCTTTATTTAACTATTTCACCATCTTTCCCTCTGCACTGCTAGGCACACTGTTCAGGATACAATAGAGGCAACTAACATCTGGACTGCATATCTATTAGGGCCATATGCTTTCCTTAGCTACAGCATCATGCTGTTGATTGGGGAAATACAAACCGAATGGGAATTTTTAGATATTTCAAATGGTCAGAAACAAAGTCACAGAATTCCACATTTCCCCATCCCCAAAATGCAAGACTAGATTGTACCAGTTTCAGATTCAAGACTGTTTATTGCTGAAAATAACTTGTTTCTTATTTTAAAATTCAAATCATCATAATCACTGCTCCAAACAGACACATCCCAATGAGATTCTCTTTTGGGATTGTTGTGCACTAAATATTTAAATTTTTCTAAATTAAATCCAGGCAGCTTTCTGTAATGGACCAACTTATGAACTGTGCTCTCATTAATACTGTAATAAATTCTAGTTTTGCCCCAGTAGAATTCTATTGGTTTACAGTTGTGAGGTCTAAATGTGCCTTCAGATGGATTTGTAAGGGAACATGCAGCTTATACAAACATTGAAATGCTAGCAAAGGAGCTTAAGGTTGTTGACTGAATACAGTTCCAATTCCTTTACTACTGTGAAATAACAGATAACAGATAATAACAGATAATCAGAGTTGGAAGGGACCTTGTAGGTCATCTAGTCCAACCCCCCTGCCCAAGCAGGAGGTCCTACATAATTTCTGACAGATGGGAGTCCAATCTCTTCTTGAAAGTCTCAAATGATGGTGCTCCCACAACTTCCGAGGGCAAGCTGTTCCATTGGTTGATTGTTCTCACTGTGAAATTCTCACAATGAAATCATAATAAAAAATACCAATACTGTTTATATTCTGGCTTCGCAAGCATGGAAGAAATAAAAGAACATTTTGTCTTTTTATAAAATTTAAAAGAAATAGAGTAGTTTGGCTTTATAAGAGGTATCTCCAAGTTACATTGCAGAGATTTCTAATGTAACCTGAGAAGTCATCCTGTATCCCATAACATGTGGAAGCTTCATCATACACATATACCCCTACAAGCTGGGAGCATTGGATAATAGATTATTTTTTACTTGACCAACTTTTATTCACACAAATGGTCTCTACATGAACCTGGAAGTTTGTATCTCATGATAATCATGCTGAAATAACAAGTACCCTCTAGGGATGAACAAATGGTGCGCTCTCCAAAACTAATTCTCCTGCAGCAGGGATAGGGTACATAATTCACAGCATCCATTTATGTTTTTCTCACAATATTCCTTTGTTTAGAAATCCTATCCAGAAAATACGTGCATTTGGAAAAAAAATACATTAAAAACATAGACATCTGGGAAAACTAAACCCAGAAAAAGATATGGTAAGGATTGTTGACATACAAAAGTATATGTAAGAATATCAAATCATGCAGATGTCTTAATGAAGTAAATGTATGAATCTTCCCATGTTATTCCTATGTTCACTGGTACTGCTGTTGCTTTAGTAGAATAACACACACATATTCTGCTGCACTCATTCAGAATTTTCTACCACCAGGAACTCTTGACAAGAATTTGTTGGCTGAGAAACATCGACTTGTCAGCCACAGCCGCAGAAGCTCTGCACATCACAGATAGCTCACCCTGTGGGATGGCCCACACTCATCTCACCAGGCATGGTGGTTAGGTATGCTGACCTTTTCAGTTGCTCTATAGAAAGCAACCTGAGTATGAAAAAATGTTGTATTATCAAGTCTTCACTGTGTGTTTGTTGAACCTTTAAATGTTATATTAACTCATAAATAAAATAATTTCTCTTCCTTATTGATGTTGTTTATTATTTATTTGGCACATGGCATATTACACATGGACTAACAATATGCATCAACATTTCATCTACATTACTAGAACCAATAAAATACAAATGTTAAAAAGATCTATGTTCAAATGCCAATGTCTAGATCATCTAACCATTGAAGAGTAGCATCATTTATATATTGATGTTGTATTGACTTAAGATGAGTGACATATTATGGTGAGGATGGGAAAGTGATGGAAAGGAAGTAAGTCATGAAGAAGAGATAGAAGACAAGTCCAGCTAATAGCTGATTTTACAAAAGGCAATTCAGTCCAGGTGGCAAGAAAATGGAAGGAAGCATTTAAAATCATTTTAGGAGACTCCATCTTAATTAACCCACTTATAGATAAGGATGAGAAATTCCTCTTGCAGTTTCCAAAACTGCCATTAAAGAGACTGTTAAGTTTGCATGAAGAGACAGATGCAGAGTGCTTCAAGCTCTTTGTTTATTAGTGACTACAGCTCAGAACGAACCCACTTTGGCTGGGCTGCGGCTGCTACTTATAGCCAGCAGCCACAGTTGCCAGCCAATCAGAGTGCAGGGTTTTCCCGCACTTTTTAAACCAATCATTTCTTACATTTTACAAGAACAGTTCAAACTAAACCAATGACTTTAAACCTGCATACATAACACTAAGGTTTGGTAGCGATGTATGCATTCTGTCATATTTTGTCTTGTGATTGTCCAGTTGTACTCCAAAGCATCTATGTGAGGAAATTCCAGTTTTAACTGGAATTTTTACATGATATGGGTTATGTGTTATAACAGAATAATGGAAAGGACCTTGGAGTTCTTCTAGTCCAGGGGTGTCAAACTCGATTTCATTCAGGGCTGCATCAGGGTTGTGTTTGACCTGGGGGCCCGAGGGGGCATAGCCAGGGGGCATGGCAAGCTTGTGAGGCTTCCCCAAGCTCTGCTTTCACTGGCAGAGGACTACAGGAGACCATCATGACCGAAAATGGAGCCCGGGAGGGCCGTGTGCTCTGTTTTCGCTGGCAGAGGCACTGTGGGCTGGTCCTTCATTGTTTCAGGGTGACCCTGCAGGCCAGATCTAAGCACCCTGTGGGCCAGATTCAGCCCATGGGCCTTGAGTTTGACACCCCTGTTCTAGTCCAACCTTCTGTTTAAGCAGGAGACCCTACACCATTTCAGACAAATGGCTGCCTAATCTCTTCTTAAAAAAGAACCCAATGATGGAGCACCCACGATTTTTGAAAGCAAGTGGTTCCATTGATTACTCATTTTCTCTATCAGGAAATGTTTCCTTAATTCTAGGTTGATTTTCTCCTTGATTCCCCCTTGATGGTTTCCATCCATTGCTTCTTATCCTGCCTTCATGTATATATACACACATGCAGAAAGAAACTCAAAATTTTGTCTTACATCATATTTCATGTTTTACATCACCTTTTTTTCCATGGGAAAGGAATAACTGAGAATTTCAATTTTACCAATCAGGAGCTCATGGTTTTTCTAATATTTGAAAACTGTGCTCTTTAAAATTAATCAATTTTAATAAATTTTACTCTGGTCATTTCACATGATTCTATAACATTCAGATATTTAGATCTGCAACAGAAATTGAAGAGGGGCCACTGATTTTTTTTTAAAAAAAACAATACCTTATGGAAGCTGTGTGTGATGACATTCACTTCAATTACAGACTCAGTTCTTCTAATACTTTCATATAGAACATCTCCATGGATACAGTTGCCTAGAAGAAGTTGCATCTCAGTTAGCATGAATGACCATGTTAAGCCTGATGAGTAACAAGTGTGCTAACATGCTAACATGTTTGTTTTGGAGAAGTGGCAGATATCATTTTAGTCCTGCTTAATCAGATGTTACTTTCTGATCCAAAGCTGAGTTTTTCTAAAGGCCAGCTATTGATCAGTATTCAAAGGAAGCCTCACACTTTCCAAAGGTTGCTCATCATTACAATGGGGGTTTTCCTATGAGGCAAATATCTTTGTCAATTCCCCCATTACAAATAGATGTCCACATTTTAATGTCCACATTAAAATAACCATCTTCTTGTTTCACAAGGTTTTATTTAACTCTTCCTCTAATACAACTGGCAAAATAATCTCAGCATTCTAAAAAGATCTTCACACTGATTCAAGGAGCATGTTCTGCACATTACATTGCATTGGGGGGATAGGAAGTTTAGAGTTTAATATTGTAAACCACCCAAGTTATCGTGCATGAATTGGCAACCATATAAATTTGCTTAATAAATAAATAACCGAGTGACATGTACAGTACCTAAATTTGATAAATAAATAAATAATTAAAAAATGATCCTGGCTATGTTTGCAGTTTAAAAAAACTCTTCAGAGGACCCTGTTTTCCTGTTTTTTTCCCCATGTAGACTGCATTTCATGCTGCTACTATTTTGCAGAAATTCAATATGACAGAACCGGAGGTATCATAATCTGGAACTCTTAACTTCAGCAAATGAGTGAGAATAATGGAATGTGCATGTTCTTTATTTAACTATTTCACCATCTTTCCCTCTGCACTGCTAGGCACACTGTTCAGGATACAGTAGAGGCAACTAACATCTGGACTGCATATCTATTAGGGCCATATGCTTTCCTTAGCTACAGCATCATGCTGTTGATTGGGGAAATACAAACCGAATGGGAATTTTTAGATATTTCAAATGGTCAGAAACAAAGTCACAGAATTCCACATTTCCCCATCCCCAAAATGCAAGACTAGATTGTACCAGTTTCAGATTCAAGACTGTTTATTGCTGAAAATAACTTGTTTCTTATTTTAAAATTCAAATCATCATAACCACTGCTCCAAACAGACACATCCCAATGAGATTCTCTTTTGGGATTGTTGTGCACTAAATATTTAAATTTTTCTAAATTAAATCCAGGCAGCTTTCTGTAATGGACCAACTTATGAACTGTGCTCTCATTAATACTGTAATAAATTCTAGTTTTGCCCCAGTAGAATTCTATTGGTTTACAGTTGTGAGGTCTAAATGTGCCTTCAGATGGATTTGTAAGGGAACATGCAGCTTATACAAACATTGAAATGCTAGCAAAGGAGCTTAAGGTTGTTGACTGAATACAGTTCCAATTCCTTTACTACTGTGAAATAACAGATAACAGATAATAACAGATAATCAGAGTTGGAAGGGACCTTGTAGGTCATCTAGTCCAACCCCCTGCCCAAGCAGGAGGTCCTACATAATTTCTGACAGATGGGAGTCCAATCTCTTCTTGAAAGTCTCAAATGATGGTGCTCCCACAACTTCCGAGGGCAAGCTGTTCCATTGGTTGATTGTTCTCACTGTGAAATTCTCACAATGAAATCATAATAAAAAATACCAATACTGTTTATATTCTGGCTTCGCAAGCATGGAAGAAATAAAAGAACATTTTGTCTTTTTATAAAATTTAAAAGAAATAGAGTAGTTTGGCTTTATAAGAGGTATCTCCAAGTTACATTGCAGAGATTTCTAATGTAACCTGAGAAGTCATCCTGTATCCCATAACATGTGGAAGCTTCATCATACACATATACCCCTACAAGCTGGGAGCATTGGATAATAGATTATTTTTTACTTGACCAACTTTTATTCACACAAATGGTCTCTACATGAACCTGGAAGTTTGTATCTCATGATAATCATGCTGAAATAACAAGTACCCTCTAGGGATGAACAAATGGTGCGCTCTCCAAAACTAATTCTCCTGCAGCAGGGATAGGGTACATAATTCACAGCATCCATTTATGTTTTTCTCACAATATTCCTTTGTTTAGAAATCCTATCCAGAAAATACGTGCATTTGGAAAAAAAATACATTAAAAACATAGACATCTGGGAAAACTAAACCCAGAAAAAGATATGGTAAGGATTGTTGACATACAAAAGTATATGTAAGAATATCAAATCATGCAGATGTCTTAATGAAGTAAATGTATGAATCTTCCCATGTTATTCCTATGTTCACTGGTACTGCTGTTGCTTTAGTAGAATAACACACACATATTCTGCTGCACTCATTCAGAATTTTCTACCACCAGGAACTCTTGACAAGAATTTGTTGGCTGAGAAACATCGACTTGTCAGCCACAGCCGCAGAAGCTCTGCACATCACAGATAGCTCACCCTGTGGGATGGCCCACACTCATCTCACCAGGCATGGTGGTTAGGTATGCTGACCTTTTCAGTTGCTCTATAGAAAGCAACCTGAGTATGAAAAAATGTTGTATTATCAAGTCTTCACTGTGTGTTTGTTGAACCTTTAAATGTTATATTAACTCATAAATAAAATAATTTCTCTTCCTTATTGATGTTGTTTATTATTTATTTGGCACATGGCATATTACACATGGACTAACAATATGCATCAACATTTCATCTACATTACTAGAACCAATAAAATACAAATGTTAAAAAGATCTATGTTCAAATGCCAATGTCTAGATCATCTAACCATTGAAGAGTAGCATCATTTATATATTGATGTTGTATTGACTTAAGATGAGTGACATATTATGGTGAGGATGGGAAAGTGATGGAAAGGAAGTAAGTCATGAAGAAGAGATAGAAGACAAGTCCAGCTAATAGCTGATTTTACAAAAGGCAATTCAGTCCAGGTGGCAAGAAAATGGAAGGAAGCATTTAAAATCATTTTAGGAGACTCCATCTTAATTAACCCACTTATAGATAAGGATGAGAAATTCCTCTTGCAGTTTCCAAAACTGCCATTAAAGAGACTGTTAAGTTTGCATGAAGAGACAGATGCAGAGTGCTTCAAGCTCTTTGTTTATTAGTGACTACAGCTCAGAACGAACCCACTTTGGCTGGGCTGCGGCTGCTACTTATAGCCAGCAGCCACAGTTGCCAGCCAATCAGAGTGCAGGGTTTTCCCGCACTTTTTAAACCAATCATTTCTTACATTTTACAAGAACAGTTCAAACTAAACCAATGACTTTAAACCTGCATACATAACACCCCTCCCCACTAGGTTCAGTCCATACTCAAACCCCAGCCTATCTAATGTATTCTTTTAAATAGGTGGGGCTCTTACGTGTACGTTGAGACCTACGTGGTTCAGATGTTTTAAGGTTCTCACCTTGTGAGGGAGGAAATGTGTCTGCTGACATTTCCTTACTAGGACTTGTAGTAATGGTAGAACTTGTTTGGTTACTACAACCTGGTCTCTCCTCCCAATCCATCTCCAACCCAATTACCTAAATCAGGTAATGATGTGCAATCTTCCATTTGTGAAAATGGTTGTTGGTATTGTGACAGGTTTTGGGATGGTTCCTGTCATGTTAGCTCGTTAGACATGGGGTTGATTCTTGCTTGTTCATTACACTCATGATCCTCCCCTTCCCCCCTAGAAGAGGCAGTAGGTATGGGAACCACAGAGGAGCAAAAGCGATGCTCCTGAGGCAATCTGGATCTTAACTGATCAATGTGCCTGCTCCAGAGGACACCATCCTCCATTTGTACCCTGTAAGACCTGGGGCCTGTGATTTGGGTTATCTCAGAAGGAATCCATAATGGTTCACCCATAAGGTTCTTAGCATAAACAGAATCACCCACAGTGAACGTGCAAATTTTGCTAGTGGAATCTAGTGGTGCATTGGGTGCGTAAGTGGGATGAAGGCGATCAAGGGGAGACCTGAGTTTGCTACCCATCAACAATTCAGCTGGGGACAAATTAGTTGAGGGGTTAGGAGTGATATGCTGAACACTGAGAAGTTTTTCAACTGTCTCAGTGATATCCCCTGGACCAATTGCTGAAGTTTTTCCTTGGTAAATCGTACCATACATTCAGCCTGGCCATTAGCCGAAGGATGCCCAGGGGCTGTCAGGGCATGTCTGATACTCTGTTGTGCTAGATATGATGGACAGCAACATGCTTCAACTCAACCCGGCCAAGACTGAGTGGTTGTACATACCGGCATCCCGGTCCAGCTTAGAATGTCCATCGTTGACCATAGGGGGAGTGGTGTTGCCCCCTGTGGATAGGGCGAGGAACCTGGGGGTCCTCCTGGATGCACGGCTCCGGTTGGAGGAGCAGGTGGGGCCGTCGCCAGGGGCCTTTGCCCAGGTCCAGCTGGTTCGCCAGCTTCGCCCGTTCCTGGACCGGGATGCCCTGTGTACAGTCACTCATGCCCTTGTTACTTCACGACTGACTACTGCAACTCTCTATCTAGGACTGCCCTTGCATACCATCCGAGATTGCAGCTGGTGCAAAATGCGGCGGCGCTGGCGGTGATGAGTTTCCGGTTCTCCCATGTTAGCCCCCCCCTCCCGCACTGCCTGCATTGGTTGCCGGTTGCTCTCCGGTGAGATTCAAGGTTTTAACTTTAACATACAAAGTCCTACATGACATGGGTCCTTATTACTTAAGGGAGTGACTGCTGCCGACATTGAATACTACCGCCCTGTACGAAGTCACAGACAGGGACTCCTTGGGGTCCCATCAGCCGGGCAATGCCGGCTGGCGGTCCCCCGATGACGTGCCTACTCTGTTGCGGTCCCCGAACTCTGGAATCAACTTTCCCTGGGGCTCCGCCTGGCCCCCGACCTCCGCACCTTCCGCCATGACCTGAAGACCTGGTTATTTGACCAATCCGGGCTGTGACCCATGGGTGGGGTGGTTTTAGATTCTGATGGATTTTAAGTTTTGTATTTAATTGGGACCATTAGTTTAATTCTTTTTTAAGTATTTATTGTGCTCGTTTTATTGTAAGCCGCCCCGAGTCTTCGGAGATGGGGCGGCATATAAGTCCCATTAATAAACAAATAAATAAATAAAAAGGTTGGATGTAAATTGAGGGCCATTGTCAGAAACAAGCACATCAGGTAACCCGTGAGTTACAAAAAGCTTTTTAAGCTGTTTGATGACAGCATCAGTTGTGGTGGATGCCATAGGGATAACCTCCAGCCATTTGGAATATGCATCAACTATAATAAGGAAAGTGTTCCCTCTGGTAGGGCCAGCAAAATCAATGTGAATCCTGGACCATGGGCCCCTAGGACATTCCCATTCCTGTGTGGGGGCGAGAGGTGGGGCAGGCCTGACTACCTGACTGTTGGGACAAGATGCAACCCAGTTTTCAACCATTTTGTCAATACCTGGCCACCATACATAACTCCTGGCCAATCCCTTCATTCTGACAATACCTGGATGACCCTCATGTAACATTTCCAAAACCCTTTTTTTGCAGTTTTGCAGGAATAACCACCCTGTTACCCCACAAAATACATCCTCTTAATACAGATAATTCAGTTTGCCTGGATTTAAAAGGTTGGGCAAGTTGAGGTAGATCTTGAAAAGGCCAACCTTTCTTAATCCAGCCTATAACAGGAGCCAATAAAGTGTCTTTGGCAGTCTCTCTGGCAATTTCAGCAGCGTGTACTGGAAGCTTGGCAACAGTTTCTAGTAAAAAGGTGTGAGTCTCAGGAGCAAAGTCCTCAGTGTGAGAAGGAAGTGGGCAACAACTCAAAGCATCTGTATGCCCAATGTCTTTGCCAGGCCTGTGGATGAGTTTGTATGAATAAGCAGCAAGAAATTCAGTCCACCTCAGCATTCTTGGTGACAGGATAGTGGGCATAGGTTTGTCTCCTGCCACAATGCCTAACAGAGGTTTGTGATCTGTGACAATGGTAAATGTTCTCCCATATAAATACTCATGGAATTTCTTGACAGCTGCAACAATTGCCAAGGCTTCCCTGTCCAGTTGGCTGTAGTTCCTCTCTGCTTTGGTCAAGGTGCGAGAGTAAAATGCAATAGGAGCTTCCTCCCACTGGGAAGCCTGTGGCTCAACCCCCCCCCAAAAGGGGATGCATCACAAGTCAGTACAACAGGCAAATTCTCAGAGAACTGTATCAGTACAGCATCAGACGTGCTTAGTCTTTTAATATTGTTAAATGCAGATTGTTCTTTTCTGCCCCAGACCCATGCAGACTTTTTGTCTAATAATCTGTGCAGTGGTTCTACAATGGTTGCCTTCTGAGGTAGGAACATGTGATAAAAGTTAATGAGTCCAAGGAAGGCTTGCAAATCTGTTTTACATTTTGGTCTAGGGGCTTCTTTGATTGCCTGAACCTTGGCATCTGTGGGGTGGATACCATGCTTGTCAATCATATAGCCCAAGAACTGGTAAGGACTTCTCTGAGTCTCTCTTGTAACCGAGTGTCATTTTCAGCAGAGAGTAACACATCATCAAAGTAAGGTACTACCCCTGGCAGTCCTTGGAGCATCCTTTCCATAAGGCTTTGGAAGATGCCTGGTGCCACGCTTACTCCAAACTGTAACCTTTTACATTTGAAAGCACCTCTATGAGTCACAATGGTTTGGGCCTCTGCAGTGGCATCATCAACTGTTAGTTGTTGATATGCCTGGGCCAGATTCAATTTGGCAAAGACTGTACCCCTGCCCAGTGAATGTAGTAAATGATGCACCACTGGAACTGGATATGCACTCTGTTGAAGCCATGGTTCAATGTCCCCTTATAGTCTCCACAGATTCTCACTGACCCATCAGTCTTGACTGGTGTGACTATGGGTGTCTCCCACCTGGAGTGGTCAGTGGACTCTAAAACTCCTTGAGCTATTAGTTTATCTAATTGTGCATCAATTTTTTCCTTTAAGGCAAATGGGACCCTTCTGGGCTTTAAGTGAATTGGTGGCACCTTGGGATCTAGATTGAAAGTGATAGGGGTCCCCATATACTTGCCCAATCCTTCGCTGAAGACCTCTGGAAACTCAGACTTCAAGGCCTCCTCCCATTCAGTGTTGCTCATGTGATTGATGCCAGTCACCTCGATGCCTAGTGGATTGAACCACTCAAGTCCCAGCAAGCTTGGGCGATCCTTGTCCACGATGGTCAGGGGCAAGCGTTTGGTGTGGCCTTTGAACTTCACATTGAATTCTCTTGTTCCAACTACTGGAATCTTGTTCCCTTGGTAGTCTTTAAGAGTCAGTGCTTGCTTCTTGAAATGCTTCTTCTGAATGTTTGGGAGTAGTCTGTGAATAGTGTCCCATGACACCATAGATAAATATGAGCCTGAGTCCACTTCCATTTGGCAAGGCCTTCCTTCAATTAGTACCTTGACATGCACTTTTCTGTTATTGATAGAAGAAGAATGACCAATAGTTACTGTCTGATGAGTTTCATTCTTCCCCTTTGCTTCTGTGCTGCGCCCCATTTTCTCACTGAGGTTGGGCTTGAATTCTTTGTCAGGAAACTTCCTTCTGTTGGGTGGAGTTCTGGATGATTTGCAGACTCTTGCTAGGTGTCCTCTTTTTCACAATGGAGGCAGATGGTATCTAGGAACTTGCATTCAGTGCGGGGGTGGCTTACGCCACAACCTCTGCAGTAGAAATCTTGCCTCTTTCTTCCCAGGTCTTTCTTTTTCCGCTCCATTCTGAGTCTATAAATTCCTTCCTCTACCTCACTACAGTCTGACTCAGAATCTATTTGTTCACAATGAGTTGTTGTGGACTTTTCCACATCAGGATGGCTTGTGGCCTTGTTAATTTTCCTCATGGCTGCTGCTGAGGACTTGGTAGCTTCTGCTGAAGAGGTCTCTTCTATTGCTTCCTTCAGCGTGATCTTAGGTCTTAGTAATAACTTGCTCTGAAGCACCTAGTCTTTAAGGCCCAGAACAAATCGATCGCGCATGGCCTCTTCTAAATTGTTAAATTCACATGCACCCCCAATGTCTCTTAAACTTGCCACGAAGTCGTTTACGTTTTCGCTTTCCCCTTGATCCCGACGGTAAAACTCGTGTCTCTTAATGAGGCACGATACTTGTGGGGCGTAATGGGCTCTTAACAACTTTTCTAAGTCAGGCCATTCCATTACCTTCATGTCTGCAGCTCCCACCAATGTCTTCGCCCTCTTGAAAACTGCCGGACCGCAGTGCATGAGAAAGACCGCCCTCTTCCGCTTCTTGGAAATGTCGGCAAGATCGTTTCCTTCCAGATACATTTGGAAACGATCTGCATACGTCTCCCAGTCTTCTGCCGTCAGATCGAACGGGGCTGGGGGGGTGTTCAGCACAGCCATCTCTCTCTTCTTCTGTTCCGCATTGCCTTCTTCTTCAGGGAGATCCCACCTTCGTTGCCAGTGTTAAGTTTGCATGAAGAGACAGACGCGGAGTGCTTCAAGCTCTTTGTTTATTAGTGACTACAGCTCAGAATGAACTCACTTTGGCTGGGCTGTGGCTGCTACTTATAGCCAGCAGCCGCAGTTGCCAGCCAATCAGAGTGCAGGGTTTTCCCGCACTTTTTAAACTAATCATTCCTTACATTTTACAAGAACAGTTCAAACTAAACCAATGACTTTAAACCTGCATACGTAACAGAGACCTCACTGAAGTGTGTCCAGTTTTTGCTTCCCTGATTTTGATCAGCTGTGTGAGATTTGACTTCAGGGCACTAAGTCTAGAATCCCAAGGGTTCACACAATTCTTAAAAAGTTTTCAACAAGGCCTCAAGAACTGTGCATTCTCTAAAGTTGCCTTAAAATTGTAATATCTAATACATTGATATCATTGAAAGTGTAAACCAGGGGCATCAGACTTAATTTCATTGAGGGGCGCTAGGGTGGGCATGGCCAGCTTGATGTCACTCATTGAGGCTCCATTTTCAGCCATGACAGCCTCCTGCAGCCCTCTGCCAGCAAAAATGGAGCTCGGGAGGGCTATATGCGGCCCTCCCAGGCTCCATTTTTGGCCACTGCAGCCTCCCTAAGCTCCGTTTTTGCTGGCAGAAAGCTGCAGCAGGCCATTGCAGCTGAAAATGGAGCCTTGGAGGGCTGCATGTGGCCCTCCCGAGCTCCATTTTTGCTGGCAGAGGCACCACAGGCCGGTCCTTCGCTGTTTCCAGGGCAGACCCACGAGCCATATCTAAGCACTCTGCAGGCTGGATGTGGCCTGCGGGCCTTGAGTTTGACACACCTGCTGTAAACTATTGAATATGTGCAAAAAATGGTATGTAATTAATTTCATTTTAATCATTTAAAATAAAGGGCAAGCATGGCTTTCAGCCCCCAAAATATTGGGCAGATGAAGTGTAATAACAATATTTCAACTTCCCAACAAAGTTTAAGTTATGGAAGACAAGCTAATGTTAGGAAAATTGATTTTTCCTTACATATTATATTGAAGAAGGAATCTACCAAATGTCTACTCTAGTTCTCATAATAGCTTAGCTGGAGAACTTAAGAAATTACCATTTTAATTTCACACATTGAGGATACTAATACTTCTTCCCCATTGAGGGCATAGCCTTCTCAATACAGACATTATGTTAAGGAATAAAAGTCATACTATGTAACAAATTTGTATACTAATGACTACTTTGATGTCCTAATTACTAGTATATGTAATTACTATTCATATATTAATAGACCCAGACCCTTCATCACAGGAGGTAAGAAGTACTTTATTTTCTTTTAAAAAGAAAAGCAATATTATTTTTCTCACTACTTAGTTACCTCACTAAATTAACTTCACTCTGAAGTGCCAAAAGAATTGGAAGACTTTGCATATAATATCCAGAAATAGAGCAGGCCTGATTTAAATAGTTTCCCCTCCAGGACTCCTAAAATTTATTTAATCAGAAGGATTTTCACTTCTCCTCATCAGGAGAGTTGGATATAAACACTACTGCAGTGATGAAAAGTCAGTAATTCACTTCCCCTAGTCAGTTCTCCATTCTGTACATTCACTTATTAAATTAAATTCCAGCTGTTGCCTGCTATTCATTCAGTTGTTCACTCACACATTTTCCTTTTCCCTTTCCTTTCTCCCTTTCCTTTCTTTACATATACATTTTACATTGATTTCAAACGATCAGTTTCTTATATTTCAGGTTAAAAAGGATATAAAATCTGTATTGGTAAGAATGATAATATAAACTAAATAGAAAAACATCAAATGGGAAACTAGAATAGGAAGTATAATTTAGAATATTATAAGCTATAGATGTGGCCAATCCCTTGATTTATATTTAATGACAGTTTCTATGAATATTAAAATTGCAGAAAGAGTATTTTTCAAGAATAAAATGAAAAAAAGAAGCAATGTTAGGTTAATGTTCTTTTCTATAAAGTAATACAGACGATTAACTCTCAAGCACAGTTGTCTTCTTTGGGAGATGGATAAAAGATTATAAAATGACAGATGGCTTGATGCAAAGTTAAAATTATTGTGTGATGATGAAGATCACTATCATAATAATAGAATACTGATCATTTCTGTCCCCAAAGACTGTTATTAGGGGAAAAAACGTCAATAGTGTGAATAGAAAATGCACATTCCTATAAATATTTGCAAAACCCTTCTTCTATATGGCCTGTTTCTTACAGGAGGTCAGATTTTTTAAAACCAGGATTTAATGCTGCTAGAAGAGACTAGTGAGTGTATCTTTATTATTTTATTTACTATGAAGGCAATGACTCTGTACTGGAGCTCTGTAAGGGTGAGGAATGGGGATTGGAATTTTTTTGTCTTGTCAATAGAACAGGTGTGGCCATGTTTCACATTTGGAAAACATATTGTCACAACTCTCAAAATATTGGTGGCATTGTGGGAGGTTGACTGTTCTACAAAGACCTGTAGTAGTAGGTGGGGCCAATCATCAAACACCAACTTGGATATTCTCGGATGTACTGCAATATAAAATGTAAGACAAGCCAGCATCTTCCCCCCCTCTTCCAGTCCTTTCCCCAATATACCAGCTTATGTTACCATTGTCAGCATCCCCCCTTCTCAAAATTAGAGGCTACATTTTTAATCATGCCAATGGGATCTGTTTATATGCTGAATCATTCAAATAATGGTGTTCTTTGAAGTATGTCACATTTCTTTCTTTTTTTTCAAGAAGGATAGGGAATCTTCCAAGAGTCAAGGAAATATCACACTATTGTGTTACCTATCTCATAGAGTAGTGTTTCTCAATTTTGGCAACTTTAAGATGTATGGACTTCAACTCCTAGGATTTTCCAACCAGAATTCTGTGAATTGAAGGCCACACATCTTAATGTTGCTAAGGTTACTAAGTTATTACCATAGAGATACAGACAAACACACCTAGACTCATATATGCTAACCCTCCTTCCCTCCCTTCCTATTTTTACACCATCCATTTCAATAGAGTGGCTCTGGGCGGTTTACAAAATATATCTACAAAATATGTGTGGGATGTCTCCAGATTGGCAGGAAGAGGGAAATGACAAAATCTACACATTTTGTTCCTTTTCTGTCACCATGTAAGGAGTGCACGGTGACATTATAATGCATCTTTCACTATTTTGGCAAAAACTCTAGCTACACGTAGCCTTTACTGGAAATCAAAAGAGTAAAACAGGGATATATTTTTCTCCTTTTGCATTCAACATGTACAGAAGAAGCAGTATCTAGAAGTGATTTAATGAACAGCACTTGGCTGGTAGGCTAGCTGGCTGTTTTCTACATTTTAACAGAAGTTTAATTTTTAGATATTTTTTAAACAACATACTTAAAAAAATTATCCAGTGGTTTTCCAACTGTAAGTGACAAACACAATCACAGGATTATGAGCCAATGAAACAGTCAACAGTTACAATGTACAATAGTAAACAATAATTTCAAAATAAATTGAATGAGTTAGTAAAAGCAAAACAAATCATTTGTGACCACTTCAGTCTCACAGCAGTTTGATACAAATAAGCATTTATTGAGCTACACTTCAAATACATTTATTGGTTTAAGTCTGGATGGCTGGATACATATTACCACTAGTATGCACCATTACGTCCTCTTATCAGTGTTGGTCAATGGAGCATCCCACATCATCTGTGCTGTACAAACTCAACCCTCCAGCCTTATAGCCTTATAGCTGATGTTGCTGCTGCAGAGTGGCACTGTGTTTTCTGATGATTGGGAGATTTGTAGAGGTGGGTATGTACAGCAGTCATTCCAAAGATAGCAAGGTACATCCCAAGGACCGAGATAGTTTGTTGGCTCTCCTTGCTCAGGTAAACAGTAACAATAGTTGCATTTTCCTGCTACCTGTTTGTACACTACTTTACATATAATACTCCCCGCAGAGTCAGAACCAGTAGTTGTCAATACTCTGGATCATGTTCTTCCATCTCTTCATCTTCTCACCAACACTCCAAATAACTCCCCCACTTTAATCCCATACGGTGCTGCCATAATAAGAGTTGTTTTAGATAAGGCCAAATTTAATCCGGCATTATTTTCCTAGCAGTTAATTGGCTACGTACAGAAGGCCAACAAGCAAGAATCATAGAGTTGGGAGGGGACTTTTAAGCCATTAAATCCTGCTATGACTCCAAGAATCCACATTAACTTTCAAGTCAGATGCTCTCTAGCCTCTGCTTGAACTCATTCAGTGAAAGAGAACCCCCAATAATTGGTTTCATTGTGAAAATGTTCTTATATTGAGAAAGTTCTTTTTACACTGATTTGGAATATGACTCCCCCTAACTTATTCTCGAGAATATTGCACTTTAAAATGTAAGACAATAGATCTTGATCTTCTTCCCTATGACATACTTTCAGATATTTGAAGGATACTATATTTTTTTTTCTCTTGCAATGTCTGCTTTGGACTTAATTTCTAATCTGCTTATCATTTTTGTTGCCCTTCTCTGAAACTGTTTAGTTTTCTCTCGTTGAGTCTTTAAAATATAGGGGCCATAACTGGACATAGTGCTTGAGATAGGTTCTTCTAACTGAAGCAGATTAGAATGGAATGATTTTTTCCTATCATTTAGAACAGAACAGAACAGAATAGAATAGAATTACAGAATTGGAAGGGACCTTGGAGGTCTTCTAGTCCAAACCCTGCTCAGGCAGGAAACCCTCTACCATTTCAGACAAATCGTTGTCCAATCTCTTCTTAAAAACTCCCAGTGTTGGAGCATTCACAACTTCTGGAGGCAAGTTGTTCCACTGATTAATTGTTTTATCTGTCAGGAAATTTCTCCTTATTCTAGGTTGCTTCTCTCTTCGATCAGTTTCCATCCATTGTTTCTTGTCCTATCCTCAGATGCTTTGGAGAATAGTTTGACTCTCTCTTCTTTGTGGCAACCCCTGAGATATTGAAACACAGTTATTGGGTCACCTCTAGTCTTTCTTTTCATTAAACCAGACATACCCAATTCCAGCATTTGGAACAGATATTTATATCTGATACAACCTAAAATTGAGATTAATCAATGTGGATACAAGGTTAATAAGGCTGCACTTAGTTTTGGTTTTATGAAGAAATGTTGTCCATGGAGTCCTTACCCAGCTGGACGGATGCACTTCTGTTAGGACTCCACAAGTCTTTTGAAAGAAAAGTGGGGGAATCCCTGCACTTGAATCAATAAAGCAGCTGCTCACTTGTGGTCTCACTTGTGTCTGTCCGCACAGCCATTTTGCGTCACATATGTGTGCCACCACAGATGTTTTGCTAAGTTCACACATGCAGCTACAGGTCACAACAGATTCTGAAGCATTCATATGCACCTGGAAAAATATGTGGCTGTTTTAATAATTTGTGCAGAAGTGTTTTGTACATGTTGCAGCACTTTCAAAACGGTTGTTCAATCCTGGTGTTTTCAATGGAAAATGATTGTTCAATCAATCAAACGTTAAACCTTTAGGAAAGCAATGCATTCTAACGAAACAAAACCAAAATCACAAAGATATCTCTGCAAACTGTTATACACCACGGGACAAAAGATTTGTAGACATCATGTCCAGCCTGAGAACAGAAATCTGCCTGCCATGTCCTGTGATTAAGAATCAATGGACAAAGTCAAAATGAAGGAAAACAGATCTATACATAGGCGACTTTATTCAGTCCCTGAGCTCTGCCAGATGCCAACAAATCCATTACTGAGAATGCATTTTGCACTAGAAGAGTCTCACAGCTATAGTTACGGGTTTAATAGAAGGAGCTCTGCTTGACGAGAAGGAAAATTCTACCTCCTGGGTATGATTTCCAGGGAAGGCGGGCTGTCCCCAAGTGTAAAGTAAATTGCTGAGAACAAGGAACCCAAATTACTAAAATTGCACATTTCCCCACTCCCCCTTACTTTTTATGCTGGGCAATCAGATGGCTAACTCAATCCCTTCCTTTCTCCTGAGTCTAAATATTTACCTTTAGTCAACTGGGAGGCCTTTCTTATTTCCCATTCCCCACCAAGCTCTGCAAGACATTTTTCTCATTTTGAGATGATCCCATTTTATATTGGGGAGGTGTGACAGGCCTAAATGTGAAACCCAGGGGATCTATTGAATGAAGCCCATAACACTCCCTAAGAAAAGCAACCCCTCCATGGTATCTCTGAGGATGTAGCAGCTCTATAGTCTCCACCATTTTTGTAATTTTAATCCATTGCCAGCACCTGCATTTGCTTTCTTTAAGTGAGGTAGGCTGCTTGTGGATAAAATAAAGAAAAGGAGAGGATAAAAATGGAGTAAATCAGAAAAAGGAAAGGAAAGGAAAGGAAAGGAAAGGAAAGGAAAGGAAGGAAGGAAGGAAGGAAGGAAGGAAGGAAGGAAGGAAGGTTGGTTGGTTGCAGGGGCAAGGCTGCCTTCCGACATACACACTAGATACTCAGGATCACACTAGATAGATATAAATGCCACAAACTACTTACCTTACATTTGTTTTAAATTACAGGATAAGCACAACTCAGGATGTCACACAAGTTAAGGTGTGTTAAATTTTACTTTTGCATATAGCATAGAATTGAAGCAAACAAACACATCAGCGGTGGAATTCAAATTTATTTTTACTACCGGTTCTGTGGGCATGGCTTGGTGGGCGTGGCAGGGGAAGGATACTGTAAAATCTCCAGTCAGAGGTGGTATTTGCTGGTTCTCTGAACTACTCAAAATTTCTGCTACTGGTTCTCCAGAACTGGTCAGAACCTGCTGAATACCACCTCTGAAACACATGTATTTTATGTCCCACAAGGCAAGAGAGTTGGTGGCATGCTATTTATATAAATATACCAACATACCAACCTAGAATTGGAGAAGCATCCACATGTAAATATGGATAAATACTTTAAATACATAAAGATGTTTGTCCTTCATTAAGGCCTATATCTGCCATGCTTTCATTTATTGTTCTCTTTTTAAATGTTATCATATTGAATTTTTGTGTGTGTTGGTTTTGCATTTTTAATGTTGACTATAGGGTAGAATTTTAAATATTTGTATCACAGGGTTATTGTTATGTATGTAGGTTTGAATGTCATTGGTTTAGTTTGAATAGTTCTTGTAAAATGTCAAATAGGATTGGTTTAAATAGTGCGGGAAAACCCTGCACTCTGATTGGCTGGCAACTACAGCTGCTGGCTATAAGAAGCAGCTGTAGCCCAGCCAAGTCGGGTCCATTCGAGCTGTAGTCACTTAATAAACTCTTCACTGAAGCTCTTCGCGTCTGACTCTTCATGCAAACATAACACTGGCAACGAAGGTGGGATTCCCCTGAAGAAGAGACGACACGGAAGACAAGCAGAAGAGCGAGATGGCTGCGCTAAACACCCCCCCCCCAGCCCCATTTGATCCAACGGCAGAAGACTGGGAATCGTATGTGGATCGCTTCCAAATGTATTTGGAAGGAAACGACCTTGCCGACATCCCGAGAGCGGAAGAGGCGGTATTTCTCACGCACTGCAGTCCGGCAGTCTTCAAGATGGCGAAGGCATTGGCGGCAGCTGCAGACTTGAAGGTAATGGAATGGCCTGATTTAGAAAAGCTTTTAAGAGCCCATTACGCCCCACAAGTATTGTGCCTCATTAAGAGACACGAATTTTATCGTCGGGATCAAGGGGAAAGCGAAAATGTTAACGACTTCGTGGCAAGTTTAAGGGACATTGGGGGTGCTTGTGAGTTTACCAACTTAGAAGAGGCCATGCGTGATCGGTTTGTTCTAGGCCTTAAAGATAAGGTCTTACAGAGCAAATTACTAATGAAACCTAAGATCACGTTTAAGGAGGCCATAGAGGAAGCTGTTTCAGCGGAAGCAACCAAGTCCTCAGCAGCAGCCATGAAGAAAATTAACAAGGCCTCAAGCCATCCTGATGTGGAAAAGTCCACAACAACCCATTGCGAACAAATAGATTCTGATTCAGACTGTAGTGAGGTGGAGGAAGGAATTTATAGACTCAGAATGGAGAAGAAAAGGAAAGACCTTGGAAGAAAGAGGCAATAATTTTATTGCAGAGGCTGTGGGGGAGGGCACCCCCGCACTGAATGCAAGTTTTTAGACACCATCTGCCCACGTTGTGAGAAAAGAGGTCACCTAGCAAGAGTCTGCAAATCATCCAGAACTCCACCTAGTAGGAAGAAATTTCCTGAGAAAGAATTCAAGCCCAACAACTTCAGTGAGAAAATGGGGTGCAACTCAGAAGCAAATGGGAAGAATGAAACTCATCAAACAGTCACCATTGGTCATTCTTCACCCTTGAGAAGCAGAAAAGTACATGTGAAGGTATTCATTGAAGGAAGGCCTTGCCAAATGGAAGTGGACTCAGGCTCCTATTTATCTATGGTGTCATGGGACACTATTCACAGGCTACTTCCCAACATTCAGAAGAAACATTTCCAGAAGCAAGCACTGACTCTTAAAGACTACCAAGGGAACAAGATTCCAGTAGTTGGAACAAGAGAATTCAATGTGAAGTTCAAAGGCCACACCAAACGCTTGCCCCTGACCATCGTGGACAAGGATCGCCCAAGCTTGCTGGGACTTGAGTGGTTCAATCCACTAGGCATCGAGGTGACTGGCATCAATCACATGAGCAACACTGAATGGGAGGAGGCCTTGAAGTCTGAGTTTCCAGAGGTCTTCAGCGAAGGATTGGGCAAGTATATGGGGACCCCTATCACTTTCAATCTAGATCCCAAGGTGCCACCAATTCACTTAAAGCCCAGAAGGGTCCCATTTGCCTTAAAGGAAAAAATTGATGCACAATTAGATAAACTAATAGCTCAAGGAGTTTTAGAGTCCACTGACCACTCCAGGTGGGAGACACCCATAGTCACACCAGTCAAGACTGATGGGTCAGTAAGAATCTGTGGAGACTATAAGGGGACACTGAACCATGCGCTGCAGCAGAGCACATACCCAGTTCCAGTGGTGCATCATCTGTTACATTCACGGGGCAGGGGTACAGTCTTTGCCAAATTGAATCTGGCCCAGGCATATCAACAACTAACAGTTGATGATGCCACTGCAGAGGCCCAAACCATTGTGACTCATAGAGGTGCTTTCAAATGTAAAAGGTTACAATTTGGAGTAGCCAAGTTGGGTCCATTCGAGCTGTAGTCACTTAATAAACTCTTCACTGAAGCTCTTCGCGACTGACTCTTCATGCAAACATAACAGTTATAGGATCATACAAAAGAAAATAATTATTAAAATATCACTTGAAGAAGGAGGCTTTGTTTCAGGACATAAGGATCAAGGTTTTAAGTCATGGTGGCCTTAAAAAGGACACTCTTCATCACTTTAAAAATATAAGATTTCCAAATGCAGATATTGAAGGTAACCTTAAATTTTAAAATCTTAAAATACTTTTGAAAAGAATTAGTAAATAAATAAATAAATAAATAAATAAATATGAGTATTCCTACCTACCTACCTACCTAGCTACCTATCATCTATCCATCTAGTGTTTGAGGGCATTCCCTCTGCCTTGTTAACCCTTTAGCCTTCTGGATTGTTTAACTTTGATTTTCACTTTTCACTTGTAAATTTTAAATTCGTTTTTAATTTTATAACTATGCTTTTAGTCATGGATCATATTGTTTTATATTGTTTGTAAACAGTTTAAATGGATTGTGTAGAAATTTGATGAATAAATAAAATGGATACATATACATATATTTGGCAACTATTTCTCCATGTATTGCTAAGTTATAATAATTATTGCCTAAATACGGTATGTTTTTATTGATTAACTTGTCATATTAGTGGTATATAAATAAATAAGATGCTACTACTTATATTAGAAGGAAGGAATGAACAAACAATTACAATAAGGCAGACTGAGATGGCCATTTCTACTATGTGGTCACATTCTTAATGCTCTAGAAAGCTAATAAGAATCTCTAAAAGTTTACTATTGTTATTAATTATTAATCTTTCATGAATAAGTCTTGGCTTAGTTTATTGTTTTTGTCTTAGGATGGCCACATGTTAAAAGAAAAGTGTCATCCTTAGTTGTTTACAGCCATTTGTTGAGGTGGGGGTCATATAAACTGAATGAATGAATAAATGAATAAATAAAACAATTGAATCACATGTAAATCAATTGTGTACTAAAAATTGGATTAAAGAGACTGTTAGTGTATTGATAAAAGGGTAGATGTTTCAATAGTTGGCGGGAGTACATTAACCACATCCTTTCTTCTCTCATGAAAAAATCAATTTACCACCAGCAGTGATCCTGAAAAAGGAAAAAAAACCCAAACCTTCATTTCCAGATGCATTTTTGCAACTGTTGCCCATGCACAATTGTGCATCAGACATATAAACAAGAGAGGCAAAGAAGGTGATTTCCAATGAGAACATTAATCTTACTGTGGAGTCTTTCAAACAGTGAAAAATTTCCCCCTGATTCCCATGACTAGGACTAACATTGCCAATGGGTCAGTCTTTTCTTGACTTTCTTTGCTGATGGATTTTGAGGAAAGTTTATGTGGTTTTTCTTGAGCCACACACTACTATTTATTTGCCAGTTTGTTTGAATTACAGTATACATTCTTAAATGCAGTGTTTGAAGATATAAGAACTACAAATGTTTTTTTTATCATCATGCTATGTACTGCAGATATAAAATGGATATTTCATACTGATATTATGGAGGTTTTTTTAATCACAGCATTGTGTGTCACACATACATCCTCTCTCCAAATCATAGAATCTTCTCCTTTGTTAATTTGATTATATTCTGCCTTTCCACTCTGTGGAAGTACACAAAATAGCTAACAATAATGAAGAAATTATTACTCGAGTGCTACATTATGAAATTTAAAAAGTTGCTGAAGGGAAAAAAAGCTCAAGGGACAATTAAGACAGAATTAAGGTATAGGGACCTTCCACAAAAAATTCCTCTGGTTTGTTCTAATTCAGGAGTGTCAAAAACAAGGCCCGTGGGCTGGATGTGGCCTGTGGGGCACCCTGGAAATAATGAAGGACCGCCCCCCTGGTGCCTTTGCAAGTGAAAACAGAGCTCAGGAGGGCCGCCCATGGTCTTCCCGAGCTCCTTTTTCACAGGCAGAGGATTACAGGAGACCATTGCAGTCAAAAAGAGAGCTCAGGAGCCCATTTTCACTGGCAGAGCACTCAGGCCACCACAGGCACCCCCAATATAAGTGATGTTGAGCTGGCCATGCCCACCCTGGCCATTCCCACCCTGGCCCCCTGAGATCAAACACAACCCTAATGCAGCCCTTAATGAAATCCCTGATACCCCTGTTCTAATTAATTAGATGAGTACAACAAAAATCTCTGAAAATGGAAGTTTCTTTCATCAGTAGGTTCCCTTGTTGCAGCTGAGCTGGACTCTCATTCTCTTTGTGTCACTTCAACTCCTGAAAAACCTTCTTGCTCACCCTTCAATCTCAAGCAAAGCTCTCTGAGTGCTTCTCTGTTTGGAAGTGGAAAATTCCTACCTAGCAGAATATAAATCTGAAGCAACAATTATGATCAATAATTGTAATTGATCCTTTGATCAGTGACCTGACTTTAAAACTCAGTTGTGACAAAGAAGTCTTCCTTGGCAAATTTCTCATAAACCTACCTGGTCTATTCCTCTCTGCATAATATATGGATCTCACAGTAAATATCAATTACTTATATCTCAAAAGGCAGTGATGCAGATATTTAGCAATGTGCATGGTAAGCTAGTAAATAATAGGAACTCTTAATTACATAGCTTGCCAAAAATATCAATATCATTTGGTTATTGGATACTATCACCTTTTCCTTTTCTACCTAGTTTCTCATTAGTTCTGTGTCTTCTCTGCCAATTATGAATGCTTTGGCCTCCATTTTTTCTTCCAGACCTATTGGTTGATTTCTACAGTCTTCCGCCTCCTCCTTTGAAATCTCTTGCCTGTCCCCTCTTTCCCTTGGCTTCTTGAGTTAAAGCCCTCCCATTACTTTTTCAGAATGAAATATGCCTGCCTATTTTCCCGAGCTTCTCTTTGTCAAAATTTTATCCAGCCTCTGTTGTTAAATTCCCTTGAAACCTTCCTTCCTTCACAGATGTTGCTCTGCTTCTCAAAATATGAACCATTTCACATTTTCATCAATTTTGATTTGCAATTTCAACAGGGGAGAAACATTCATCTAACAGGCTTGTAGATTATATACACATCTGAAAGTATTTCTGTTTTTCATCCAAGTTCTAAACACCTTATACCACTTGTGTATTTTTGTTTAGCTCTATCTGAACAATAGTTGGGATCCATCTATTTGCTTTGAGGCAAAGGAAAATCAAAACATAACGAAAAATAATAGCATCTTTTTTTCTGAGATGAAAAATACATCCAGATTATGTTCCATCATTACTTTTAATAGTCTTATAATCAGTTTATATATTTATGCTTATTCCATGATGTCATAACAAGTCAATTAATTGTTACACCAAAAGGTAGATGACATTCAGTTTATAGGCAATTGTATGACAAGGTTCCTATGCTGTTAATGTACCTGAATCCTGCAATCTATGGTTTGACTTACCTCTAGTAAGAATGCCTACATGTTTAAACACTGGATATTCTAAGGTATTCTCTTTTTTTGTTTGAGAAATGCAATATACTTGCGGTTAAATTTTAAACATGTTTATAGGAAATTGAAGGCTGGTTTACATATTATGTCTGCCACATGGCGGCCACTTTCAGTCACTTCACATGGCAGCTGCTGCTAAGCTGTTAATAGACAGCATGTCCCAAAAAGGTTTGGTGATTTTCTTCATTCTGTCATAAATATTCTGAAGCTTTCATTTTAACAATATAAAGAAAGTTGCTTAGCCTGTGTGCAAATAAAAGTGGATTGAACCCAGATCTTTTCAGTTCCAGTTAATAATTTAACTACCATATCACATTGGTTGTCATATATGCTGCTCTCGGTCCTTCAAGATGTGCTGAGGACTAGTTCAAAAACAGTGAACCTGCTGACTTTTGAAGCAAGTAAACTTTGCCAGAATTTTAACTAATTAACCTCCAGCTGCTATAAGGAGCTAGTCCTGCATGTTGTCAGAGTGCTTTTATGTGTTAATGAATGAACTCCTGGAGATTATTTTTTATGTCTAACGTTAAGGATTCTAGATTATGATAGATGTTTGTGTGTATAGAAAGGATCAGGAGGAAAGAGAATATACCAATTACTAATCTTATTAGACTCATAAATATCAAAATGGAAAAGTCAGCAAAATCAGAAAGTTGGAACAGCAAGGCTGGTTTCAAGATGACAAGCATGAGAACATCAAGAGAACATCACTGAAGGTAAAAACTGCTCAGACAGCATTGATCATTGTTGGTGTGTGTTGCAAATTTAAGAACTGTGTAACAGAGAAAGAAAATAAACAAAAGAATCCAAAATGGAATCTCAATGCAAACTCTTCCTTGTAGTGAAGATATATAATCTTGCCACATAGCTCTAGTTTTTTGCAAATGATAGTGAATCAATATAGTAAACAATATAAATAGTGTTCAGTGGCTTGTAGATTTACTATATGTTATCTAATAAAGTCCACAAGAATAGAAAAAGCACCATAGCTGCATAATCTCTAATTATGAAGAAAAGTTTTGAAGAAGTGAATTGGGAGCAGTCAAATGAAAACCGAGGTTTATTTCTGTACAAAGGATTGTTTTAAGGAATTGAGGGTCAAATGGAACATCAGGTTAGGATGGCACTCTCAAGTAAATTCCTTAAAGTGAAATACCTAAAGAACCCGAATTAAAAATTAAAGATTAGGGGGAGAAGTTTGGATACAAAATTATCACGCAATAGAATCCTGTTAGGAAAACAACCATGTTGGTCTGATTTACACATTGACTAACAGCAATTTCGGTTAGCCTGCAGTTAAACCTGGTTCCTGAAGTTCCCCTCTGTTCAGTCTGGAATAGCTTAGTTAACACACCCTGCTTGAAAATCAACCTATGGAGGAAAGATGTGTAATTCCATCAGCTTCCACCCTACTTGAAATCCACACAAGCCCAATATGTTTGTATGTTGTACACTTGTTGTTTGCACGTCCATGTTGCTTGAATGTACACTGATTATATTACCTTGTTGTTTGCATGTACACTGACAGCTTACAAATCCCTTGTGGTCCAAACACACTTGGCCAATGAAGTATTCCATTCCATTCCTATTGGCTAACTTGGAGTTGTGTTAGCCTACAGGTGGATCTAAAAACCTACTCAGCCTGAGGCAAAAAGAAAACATTCCTTTGTACTTCTGGTTGGGCACTGTGTTGGTGCAGAGCTGAGGAGTGGATTGCCTCTCTGAAAGATTCCGATTTTCGCTAGTTGGTGGCTTCTTGGAGCGTGTTGGACCCCAGAGGGGTAGGCAAAAGAAAAGAGAAGACACTGAGGTCTTGGGGAGGTGCCGCAATCCCAGAGACTGAAAGAAGAACCTCCCAAAAACCAACAGCAGAAGAGGGAGATCGTGACGACTGTGGTGATCGGAACCAGAGATGCAGCAGCCCAGCCAATTAAAAGAAGCAAAAAGAGGGAAGCAGCAGGCTGAGCACTGGAAAGACGTACTTAAAGAAGATTTCCAGAATATTGAAGTATACTGTGAAGGAAGCTCCAATCTGAACAGTGTGGAGAAGCGGTGGAACTATTGACAGGAGCACTGATCAGAAAAATGGCAGAGATTTATGCCGACTAATGGAATTGTGAAACTTGAAGAGATGAAGGGTGAGACAATAACACTTGCTTCATGAGTTGAGGAGTGTATTATATATCTTTATTGTCCATCTATTTGAGAATTGGGGAAAGAAAGAGAAAGAAGTGAAAGTGGTTAAGTGGTATGGGAAAATAAAAGGACAGTTAAGAGCGTAAAATTTAGAAAAGAACTCTTGACACATTGAAAGATCGGAGGGAAGGACTGGGGAAAAGTAACTTTAACTTGACAAATATTAATAGACAATTTTGACAATAAAATAAGGAAGATCTACTTAAGATCCATAAGTGGAACTGTGATTGTGTGGGAGTAAAAGAATAAAAGAGTAAGAAGAAAATATACAAACAGAAAGAAGAAATGAAACGGAGAAAGTGACTATGCAATTTGGAATGAGGACATTTTGAATCAAGAGTTGTACTAAGACATTTAACAAAAAAACCTTGGATTTCACTTAAAAGATACTGATAAAACATAAATCTATTTAACTGACATTGGTAGAAAACTAATTTGATAGAGGTAAATATGTTAGAAATTTGAATACAGAATTTTGCTTAATACTGATTGAACTTTTTTGATTAATTGAATGATTGTTGGAAAGTGATTGTGTAAGCATTTAAATTAGATGGTTAAGGAATAACTATATAATACTATTATCCTCATAATATTGTTAATTACTGATAAAGTATATTAATCAGTTTTTCTGTAAAAACAAAATATAAGAAATGTAGGAAAAAAGAAATTAGATTCATTTACTCCAATTAAATATATAATTTTAAGGAGATAGATAAATCCACATATATAGGAATTCAAATATCTTAATGAACTGGGTGCTTTAATTATTTGTATTAATTAATTAACTATATAGGACTGTTATTTTCTGATTAAATATATTTATATTTGCTTAACTATATTTATAGTGGATTAACTACTATATCTATACTGGATTAATATCTAACTTTTTAAATCTTAGAATGTTTGAGTACCTAAAAAATAGAAATAAGATTTGACTGGAACTATCTATAATAGAAAATTCTTAATTAACAATATATATATTAATACATATACTGAATTCAAAGGAGAGGACAATATAACTCTACTAGGGATAGTTGATGGTGGATTGGAGAGAGCTCTTACAAATAGTTAAAATGGCAACAATAACTACAATGGTTAAATCAGGGAAGAAACCTACAACAGTGACATCTTCACCTCTGGGACAAAGATCGATTGACACTATGTTATTGGTGGAAAAGACAAGCTCTGCCCAAAGTTTGCAGACAGTATAGTCAACACTTGTTATGATGCAGGAAATGATGGTAAAAACCCATGAACTGATAGCAAGGAATCACGAAGACATGAAATTAGAAATGAGAATGGAAATAGGAGGAGTGAAGAATGAGATACAAAATCTGGACAGTAAAATTGGAAAGATGCAGGAGGTGATGACAAAAAATGAACAAAAATTAAACACAGTAGAGGCAAGAACCGAGGTGGTGGAAAAGAGATTAGAGGAATCGGAACAAAATTGGAAAGTCTTATACTGTGAACTTCGAGATTCCATGGTGTATATAGAATTAGAAAAAGCATCATTTTATCTGAGCTTCCAGAACGTTGTTGAAGATAGAAAGGAAGACCTATGTGAAATAATGGCGAACTTAATAGCAACAGCTCGGCAGAAAGACAAACAGGAAATTGAGAATTGCATTGACGAGGTTTATAGAGTATACACACATTACACCCGAAGACACAGACTACCCCGAGAAGTCCACATCTGATTCGCGAGAAAGATGATATGAGACATGCTATATAGTAAGAACATAGACGAGCCACTGGTATACAAAGATCACAAAGTGGTAACGTTGAAGCAAATACCCAGGAGAGTCAGGGAATAAAGAAGGGGCTACCAGTTCCTGTCATCTCAGCTAATCAAGAATTGTATACCATTCAGATGGCTCACCCCGGAAGGGCTCCTAGTAGCATGGCAGGACAAAAAATATAAAATTGATACAATAGAGAAAGCACATCAATTTCACGAACAATATCTGGGACCTGAGGAAGAACATGAAAGTGGAGAAGGTTCAAATACCAGAAGCCAGGAACAACAACTCTCTGAAGAGAAAGAACCGGTAACACAGTTAGAATCTCAGAAACTCAGAGAAGAAGAAGAGGACAACAGACCAAGAACAAGGGAACCCAGAACAAAGAAAGAAATAAAAAATGCTCTACACAGACAGTAACATGAACAGAGAAATTACCCTATTCTCAGTTAACGTCAATGATTTAATAATGATAATAATAATAATAATTTATTAGACTTGTATGCCACCCTCTCTCCCTAAGGACTCAGGGCGGCTCACAATATAAAACACAATACAATAATTTAATTAAAAATTAATTAAACATTACAAGCCCAATAATAGTAAAACAATTAAAAATTAATTAAAATTAACAATTAAAATTAATTAAAACTACTTTAAAAAAATAGAACACCCCCCCCCCTTGGTTCAGTCCAGACCAGCCTACTGAAAAAGCCAGGTCTTCAGGTCCCGGTGGAAGGAGCAGAGATCAGGGGCCAAACGAAGGACTAAGGGAAGCTGATTCCACAGGGGGGGTGCTCCCACAGAGAAGGCCCTACCCCTGGGCACTGCCAGCCGACAATGTCTGGCTGACGGTACCCCAAGGAGGCCCTGCCTGTGGGAGCATACAGGGCGATCAGAGCATGATGCCGGCAGGAGATGTTCCCACAAGTACCCCGGACCCAAGCCATGTAGGGCTGTATATATGTTGTCACTAATACCTTGAATCTCACCCGGAAGGCAACCAGTAACCAATGCAGGTCACGCAGGAGGGGTGTAACATGGGAGTATCGGGACACCCCCCATCACAGCCCGCGCGGCGCCGCATTCTGCACCAGCTGCAACCTCCGGGTGGCCCGCAAGGGCAGTCCCATGTAGAGAGTGTTGCAGTAGTTGATTCGGGAAGTGACGAGTGCATGAGTGACTGTCTGTAGGGCATCTCGGTTCAGGTAAGGGCGCAGCTGGTGAACCAGATGCACCTGGATAAATGCCCCGCTGGACACAGCTCCCACTTGTTCCTCCAAACTGAGCTGTGTATCCAGGAGGATGCCCAGGTTGCACGCCCTGTCCACGGGGGGGCAATACCTCTCCCCCCATGACCAACAATGGTATATCCTGAATAATCTGAGATGCTGGTATGTACAGCCACTCAGTCTTAGCCAGGTTGAGTCAAAGCCTGTTCCTCCCCATCCAGATCCGTACCGCATCCAGACACCGGGACATCATGGAGCGGGCATCACTGATATGGTTCGGGGTGGAGATGAAAAGCTGGGTATCATCCGTATATTGGTGATACCTCACCCCAAAACCCTGGACTTCATCTCACCCAGCAGCTTCATATAGATGTTGAACAGGAGGGGTCAGAGGACCAACCCCTGGGGCACCCCACAAGTGAGGGGCCTTGGGCTCGACCTCTGCCCTCCTGCCAACACCAATTGCGAGCGGCCCGAGAGGTAGGAGGAGAACCATCGTAAAATGGTGCCCCCCACTGCCAGCCCCCTGAGCTGCCGCAATAAGATACCATGGTCAATGGTATCGAAAGCCGCTGAGAGATCTAATAGGACTAGGACAGAGGAAAAACCCCTGTCCCGAGCCCTCCAGAGATCATAAAAAGCGAAGGTTGGAGACAGGACGAAAGTTGTTTAAAATGGCTGGGTCCAAGGCAGGCTTCTTGAGGAGGGGCCTCACCACCGCCTCTTTTAAGGCGGCGGGGACGAAACCCTCCCCTAAAGAAGCATTGACAACTGCCTGGAGCCAGCCACGTGAAACCTCCCTGGAGGCATAAACCAACCAGGAAGGACACGGGTCCAATAAACACATGGTGGAACTCAGCCTCCGCATGATCCTGTCCACTTCATCTGAAGAAACAGGCTCAAACTCAACCCAAATGGTATCGGCTAGACTCCTCGCCACCCCATCCTCCGACCCCTGCCAGTCTGAGTCTAAGCCGGCCTGAATCTGAGTGACCTTATCCACTAGATGTTTTTATTTATTTATTTATTTATTTAATTTATTTAATTTATATCCCGCCTCACTTCCCCCAATGGGGAACTCGAGGCAGCGTACAAAAAGATAAAAACAATTTCTATACAATGTAAAAAACAAAAACTCATTCATATCAGTTCAAATGTACATGGGGGAAGGACAAGGTCTCAATGCCATGCCCCCCAACAAAGCCAGGTCTTAAAGGCTTTGCGGAAGGCAAGTAGATTTGGGATGGTTCTAATCTCCGTGGGGAGCATATTCCAAAGGGATGATGCCGCTACAGAGAAGGCCCTAGCCCATGGACCCACCAGCCGACATTGCCTGGCCGATGGTATCCGGAGCAAGCCCTCCCTGTGAGATCTAACTGGGCGCTGGGAGGCATAAGGTAGTAGTAGGCGGTCTTGTAGGCATCCCGCTCCTAAGCCATGAAGGGCTTTAAAAGTTGACACTAGCACCTTGAATTGCACCTGGAAGATCACCGGTAACCAATGCAGCTCGCGGAGGATAGGTGTTATATGGGCACGCCTAGGTGCACCCATGATCACTCGTGTGGCCGCATTCTGCACCAGCTGAAGTCTCCAAGTGCTCTTCAAGGGCAGCCCCATGTAGAGCGCATTGCAGTAATCCAATCGAGAGATGATAAGGGCATAAGCAACCATGTGTAGAGCCCCCCAGTCCAGGAAGGGTCACAACTGGCGCAACAGGCGAACCTGTGCAAAGGCCCCTCGGGTCACAGCCATAAGATGGTTGTCAAATTGTAGCTGTGGATCCAGAAGGACTCCCAAGTTACGAACTCATTCTGAGGGGACCAATTTATCTCCCCCCAGTACCAAAGTTGGATAATCAACTGAACCCTGAGGGGGCAAGACCCATAGCCACTCGGTCTTGTCAGGGTTGAGCCTGAGCCAATTAGTACCCATCCAGATCCTCACATCCACCAGGCACCGGGACATCACCTCCAGAGCCTCACTAGATTGACCGGGGACAGAGATGTACAACTGGGTATCATCAGTGTAGTGGTGATACCCGACCCCGTGTCGACGGATGATCTCACCCAGCGATTTCATGTAGATATTAAACAGGAGGGGGGAGAGGATGGAACCCTGAGGAACCCCACATGGCAGGGCCCTAGGGCTCGATCTCTGCCCCCCCACCAGCACCGACTGAGTCCGGTCAGACAGGTAGGAGGAGAACCACTGTAAAACAGTGCCTCCCACTCCCAACCCCCTGAGCTGACTCAGAAGGATACCATGATCGATGGTATCGAAAGCCGCTGAGAGGTCAAGAAGTACCAGAATGGAGGAAGCCTGCCAGAGATCATCCACTAGTGTGATCAAAGCCGTCTCAGTGCTGTACCTGGGCCTGAATCCAGACTGCAAGGGATCCAGATAACCTGCATCATTCAAGGCCTGACTAAATTCCTCAGCTCTTCCCCGCTGAGGGTCCTCCATCACCTCCTGGTGTAGGAGGGAACGAGTGACCCTAAACAGGGCGGCTGGGTGATCATCTGTGGACGCAATGAAAGCGGAGAAGTAAGCACACCTTGCCACCCTCATTGCTACCAGGTAAGTCCTAATGTAGGCTCTTAGCTGGGCACGGTCAGATTCAGCACGGCTCGTCCTCCACCTGCTCTCTAGGCCCTTCCTTCGACGCTTCATCTCCCGGAGCTCCTCTGAAAACCAGGGAGCCAACCGGGATCTGCAGCCGGGGAGGGGCTGCAAGGGGACAACCCAGTCGAGCACTTCTGTGGCCGCCTGTTACCAGGCAGACACTAAGGTCTCGGCTGAGCTGTGGGCAAGGGAAATGGGAAATGACCCCAGCGCCATTTTAAACCTCTCAGGGTCCATCAGGCGTCTGGGGCGGAACCATCTAGTTGGCTCCTTATCCCAGCATGTGGGATGGCCTGCTGGAAGACCAGCCGCAGGAGATAATGATCAGTCCATGACAGGGGTTGACTAGACGGTGAACCCGCACCAAGATCATTACACCACTGCCCCGAGATGAAAACAAGGTCAAGCATGTTCCCCCCCTCATGAGTAGGGCCCTGAATTATCTGGGTCAGGTCCATGGCTGCCATGGAAGCCATAAACTTCCGAGCCAAACCTAACACCTCTCCCAGAGAGGGCAGATTGAAATCCCCCACAACTAAAAGTTTGGGGAATTCCACCGCATCTCTGAGAGAGCGTCAAGCAGCTCAGACAGGGCTGTTGCCACGCAGCTAGGGGATAGGTACATGAGCAACAGGCCCAACTGACCACCAGGGCCCAACCTCAGGAGGAGAGACTCACACCTGCCCATCTGGGGGGCAGTGACCTCCCTTGGAAACAAGGTCTCCCTAATAACTATGGCCACCCCTCCCCCCCTACCCTGGGCTCTCAGCTGGTGGAGCACCCGGAAACCTGGGGGACATAGATCGCAAAGAGGGACCCCTCCCTCAGGTCCCAATCAGGTTTCTGTGATGCAAGCCAGGTCCACGGCCTCTTCCTCAATAAGTTCACAAAGGAGGGGCACCTTATTCACCATTTAAACTCACCATTAAAAAGAAAACAGTCATTTGAAAAACTTAAAAAACAAAACGCAGACATAACTTGCATACAAGAAGTACACATTATGGATAAACAGGCAGACCTTCTAAAGGATATTAATTTAGGTAAAATGTATTGGGCTCTTTCAAATCAAAGAAAAAGGGGTATTGTAGTATATATAAAAGATTGGCTGAAACACAAACAAGTATATAAGGATGATGAAGGGAGAATGTTATTTATAGAAATAATACTAAACCAAAAAAAGATTCTATTAGTTACAGTATATGCCCCGAATGTAAATCAAAAAGAATTCTATACTAGACTCCACCACAAGATAATAGAAACTGAATATACAAGTGTATGTATTGTAGGAGATTTAAATGCTGTTTCAGACAAGGACAAAGACTACAGAAGTTCTAAAAAAAGAAAAAGAAAAAGAAACTATTTCCATCTTCTTTTAACAATATGGTGAGGGAATTAAATTTGAAGGATGTGTGGAGAGAACTGTATCCAACTAAAAAGCAATACACTTTCTTTTCCAATCCCTACCACTCTTGGTCTAGAATAGATCAGATATGGATGGATCCAAGCTTAATGGTAAACATTGAAAATATAGAGATCCTGTTGAATGCATGGGCCGGTCATAATCCTATTCAAATTAAGTGGAAAGGAAAGAGAATGATCAGAAGATGGACATTTAATAATAGTATACTAAAAGATAACGAATATATTGGAATGATGAAAAAAGAACTGAAAATATTTTTTGAAATAAATAAGAACATACGTCCCTACAGAACCTCTGGGATACAACAAAAGCATATGTGAGAGGTCTAACCATTGCCTATAGCATTAAAAAGAACAAAGAAAAAAGGCAACAGTTAAGCATGTGGAGAGAGAAATTTAAAGATCTGGAAGCAAGGAGACAAATTGATCCAAATAATCAAAATATTAATAAAGAAATAGATTTGGTAAAACATAAGATATATTTAAGCATGCAGGAAGATCTGGCCCAAAAAGTTAAGCAAAACAAAATTATCTTGAAAACGCAAATAAACCAGGGAGGTGGCTAGCCCATAAAATAAAAAAAAGAACAAGGAAAAAGAATGATTGTAGCTCTCCAAGATCAAGAAGGGAAAGTATGTACTGAGGCTAAGGAAAAGAAAGAAATTGCTAAGGATTTTGTTATGAATTTATACAATCAAGAAGAAGTACCAGAAGAACTCATCAATCATTATT
This sequence comes from Naja naja, assembly GCA_009733165.1. Lineage (NCBI taxonomy): Eukaryota > Metazoa > Chordata > Lepidosauria > Squamata > Elapidae > Naja > Naja naja. The sequence goes on along the minus strand of CM019148.1, from coordinate 191,808,449 downwards.
TGAAGGAAAATTTTTTGCCAGAAATTACCAAGGAAGAGAAATGTACTTTAAATAATAAAATATCAATAGAAGAAATTAGAAAGGCAATTGGAGCACAAAAACCAAATAAAACCCCAGGTCCGGATGGGATTTTGTCTGAATTCTATAAGGAGTTTCAAGAGCTACTTGAGGAGTTAATGACAGACTTATATATATTTTTTATTTTTTTTATTTTTATTCATATTTATATGCCGCCCTTCTCCGGAGACTCAGGGCAGCTTACAATGTTTGGAGCACAACCCAATGTGCTCAGCAATAGCCTTCATTCCATTGTATATGCCTGCTTATTACTAAGCGGCATTTTTACAAAGTCAGCTTATTGCCCCCAACAATCTTGGGTCCTCAATTTACCTACCCCGAGAGGATGGAAGGCTGAGTCAACCTTGAGCCTGGTAGGATTCGAGCCTGCACTAATTGCAGGCAGCTGGAACTAAGTGCTAGGCGTTTAATAGCCTGCACCACCATATTAGCCTTGGATAGTGCTAATATACCTGAAGCGTATATAACCCTCATTCATAAAGAGCAATCAGATCCACAAAAAATTCAAAATTATAAGCCAATATCACTTTTAAATGTAGATTATAAGATTTTGGCCAGAATATTGGCAGAAAGATTAAAGAAAGTATTAAACAAGATTATTCATACTGACCAGAATGGGTTTCTACCATATAGACAAATGAAGAATAATTATGGATGTTTTAGAATTTTATGAAGTACACACAGCTAAAACGATGGCACTGATGTTCTTAGACGCCCAGAAGGCTTTTGACAACTTGAATTGGAACTTTGTTATCAAACAATTGACAGGCATGAAATTTGGTGAAATTTTTTTAGGATTCATTAAAACAATATATAATACCAAAACTGCAAAAATATTGATAAATGGGGAAAATACAGATAATATAAGGATAAATAAGGGTGTAAGACAAGGATGCCCACTAGCTCCCCTACTTTATATATTAGCAGAAGAGACACTATTAGTACAAATCCGACAAAACCAAGAGATCAGGGGACTAAAAGTTAAAAAAGAGGAGTATAAACTTCAAGGATTTGCTGATGATATGGCATTTATACTGGAAGATCCCCTGGAAACGACCCCCATCTTAATGAAAGAAATAGAACAATATGGAAAAGTGGCAGGGTTGAAAATTAATAAAGAAAAAACAAAAGTGATAACAAAAAATTGTACAAATGAACAAAAGGAAGAACTAACAAATAGATTAGGGATACAGGTGGTAAATAAAGTAAAATATTTGAGGATATGGCTGACAGCCAGGTGCTCATCAATTAAAAAAGATAATTACAATAAATTAACAATTCAAATGTTTAAAGATTTAGATAATTGGGCTAAATTACAAATATCTTTATTGGGTTGTATTGCAATAGTAAAAATGACTATTTTGCCAAAACTATTGTTCCTATTTCAGACAGTGCCAGTCAAGTTGGAAAAAAGCTTTTTTTGAAGAATTAAATAAACATATATCCAAATTTATATGGCAGGGGAAGAAACCCAGAATAAAATATAAATTGTTACAGGACGACAGAAAGAAAGGAGGCTTCAGTCTTCCAGACTTTGAAATATACTATTATGCTGTGATAGCAACTTGGCTCAAAGCCTGGGTTAATTTGATAAATAAAAGGATCTTAACATTAGAGGGCTTTGATCTCCAACTTGGATGGCACACATTTATGTGGGATGGAAAGAGTAAACATCACTCGTATTTTCAAAGGCACTATATAGGAGGGTGTTATTAACTATTTGGGAAAAGATTTAAAAAATACACTATTTTAAGGTCCCACTTTGGTTATCTACAATGGAGGCAGTTACACATCCAAATGTTTTGGATTTTGATAATATTGTAAGATATAAAGACCTGCTACATGAAACTAGGAATCAAATACAAATCCAAGGAAAAGAGATAGCATGGTGGCCCTATGCACAGATACAAATGCATTATAAAAAAGATAAAGAACAATTTGGTTTTAATATGACCTACCAATAATTAAACAAGATTTGGCATGGAGAGGAAAGGAAATTGATTAGTAAAATATATAAATATTTTTTGGATTACAAATTAAAAGAAGAAACAGTTAAGGAATGTATGATAATTTGGGCAAAAAATGTGGGCCACAGTATTGAACTAGACAAGTGGGAACATATTTGGGAAATAAATTATAAATTAACTATGTCAGTCTCGTACAAAGAGAATTTGTATAAAATGGTGTATCATTGGCATTTGCCACCTGTAAGACTGGCTAAGATGTTTCCGAACCTCCGCCAAATTGTTGGAAGTGTAACTGTGTCCAGGAAACATACTTTCATTTGTGGTGGACGTGTCCATATGCCCAGAAGTTTTTGGAGAAACATTAAAAATTGGATTTTGAACGTAACTAAACAAGATGTAAAACTTGAACCTGAAACCTTCTTGCTGGGTATGATAGATTTAAAAATAGAAAAAAAATCAATATTTAATCTTGCACATTATAACGGCAGCCAGAATAAGTTATGTACAAAATTGGAAATTGTCTACTGTTCCTTCAGAGGAGATGGTCATTAAAAAAATTCATGAGTGTGCAGAGATGGATAGCCTAACTAAATTATTAAAAAACAACAAAGATAGTGACTACTATAAAATTTGGAATTGTTGGTATGAATGGTTAAAGAAAAAGTAATATTTGACAAATTGATAAGTTATGAAATTATGGAAGACGTGCGTTTAATCATAAAGTATTTTGTGAAATTAAAACTTAAAAGAACGAGGAAGGTATTGTAACAAGGCAGATCACGTCAATGCTATAGAGTGAAAAAAAAGTAACCAATGCTCAATACCTGCTGCAAAATGTATATATGTATATATGTTTATATGTTTGTTTGTTTATTTTTTTTAAATGTTTTAATTATATGAATCTTAAATAAACTTTATTTTAATTTAAAAAAGAAAAAAGAAAAAAGAAAGCATTCCTTTGAGATAAAAATGTCAGAGGCAGAAAGTCATAATTTCTCCACATTTGTGGCCTCCCTAGCATGCCTTACCCGGTTGGGCTATGGGGCATCTTTCTTGAGCCCAGAATATCTCCATATACTGCAGCCCATTTAAACAGAGTATGAATAGGCTGCATCTTTTTTTTTAACCTTGAAAACAAAACTTTGCCAGGGCAAATCTGTTATCAAATAAGTCAGAGAAGTCTTGGTGGGTTTTTTTTGGGAGGTAGGTTTTTTGGATCTTTTACCCAAGCTTTGAGCCAGACTGCAGAAGGGTCAAAGCCAAACCTTAGTGGTTTTATGCAGTCTGTCCTTCAGAGGCTGGGTTGTATGGCTTAAAAAACCTTGTGAGAGAGCTATACCATAGATAAAGCAGTTAGAAATTTATAAAAATCTTTATTTTGAGAGAGCTGCTTTAAAAAAAGAGTTAGAATGGGAGCAGTGGAAGGTAAAGGGTGGGAGACGGAGGCATTTATTACTCCAAGAAAGAACCAGAATTCAGTTGTAATAAGAATTATTAGCCACGTTTCATCTTTCCATCTTTTGTGTAGTGTCAGAAAACACCCAAAGAGCACAAGGAAATACTTCCCTTCTTCCCAATTCGATTTAGATCCACAGCTACCTTTGGTTGGTTATTTGAAATTATGATGGGGTTGAGGAGAGACAGAAGGAGGATCCACTGCCATATGAAGGGAAAGCCAAGGCTCAGTCTGAAAGGCCAAGCCTCAAATCAGGAGTTAAGGAACAATGGCAGGAGAGGCAAATACCCACTGCCTTCCACCTTAATCAACCAGAACTGATTCTTAGCTAGTGTAGCTAGGAAAGCAGCCATATTGCATCTGAAGTATTCTAGGCTATAAATGAGTTCTTCCTCTTGCTCCAGGGATGGTCATAGTGAAACAGAGTGATTCTTGGTGCAGTTGCAAGTTCATTCCTTTTTCTTCCAAATCTCTAGCATGGACTCATGTAACAGGTGTGTGACCTCATGATCAGTCCCATGTGTGAGAAGCCAGGTTCAAAACTCATCACTTCCTGGGAACTCTGCATATCAAGCCTTCCAGTGGATTATCTGGCACTGATTCCTACTGTGGCATTGGATTGATAAGAACCAGACAGCAAAACTCTAAAAATGCTATGAAGTATGGAGGCGCAGAGCTTTCACAAAGTGTTGATATTTACATTGTGATGTTGTGAAATGAGCTCTAATGCCAATAGGAAGGGGGGGGAGTTTACATTGCCATCTTTCAACAAAAGTATCACAACTGCCACCTCACGCCTATGCTCTGCAATCATTTTGGTACCAGTCTGCCATGAATCTTAAGAGGGAGGGGGAGCACTTGGGGAGGGGGAGTGAATGTTAAGAAAGTGAAGGTGCTGTCCAAGATTATGTTTTAAGGTTGTTCTGTGATGAGAAGAACGCAGCTACAAACCAGCCTACAATCAGTGTGGCCATTTCCAAAACATCTTCAAAATTGATTGCATGATGGGGGACCAGCAATGGGAAGTGCCTAAGCAGGGAAAAGTCTTCACTTGGGGTTTTGGCACACGAATTCCAGTTCTGGCTTTGCAGTATTGCACTTCACTTGGCTTCTAGTAAACTGTACCTTTCTCAACCTGATGGTGTTAAGGGCCATTCTTACTTAGAGGCTCAAGCTGAGGCAGATCTGTCAGAAAGTTTCATTATTTGCCCCTATTTGGTCTCTTTCTATGGAAGCCAATGAGCTGTTAAAGAGCACAACCTGAAAGACTCAGGCTCCAAGCTGGGCTTTGAGGATCACAGGTGACCCATTGGAGTGCTCTTTGTTTTCTACATTCTGGTGACCAAAGTAAAAAATAATCATTGTTTTAAGCTGGCCCAAATCAAAACAACATATCTCATGAGAGATCAGTTATGAAATGTTAGGTTTGTAATTATTTGCATTTAATATGAAGTTCCCTGGATGGTGTTTTACAGTGGTGGGATTCAATTTTTTTTACTACTGGTTCTGTGGGCATTGCTTGGTGGACATTGCTTGGTGGGCATGGCAGGGGAAGGATACTGCAAAATCCCCATTCCCTCCCCACTCCTGGGGGAAGGTTGCTGCAAAATCCCCATTATCTTCCCACCCCACTAACCTGCTTTCCAGCTCCATTCTCCTGTGCAGGGCAACAAAAGAAGACCCAGCCGATCAGTTGGGACTTGGGAGGCAGAGAATAGATGGGGGTGGGGCCAGTCGGAGGTGGTATTTGTCGGTTCTCCGAACTACTCAAAATTTCCACTACCGGTTCTCCATAACTGGTCAGAACCTGCTGAATGCCACCTCTGATGTTTTATTTATATTATACAATTACATCAAGACTTTGTGAGCTACTTCTATTGGAAATGTTCTCTTTTAATAAACATATGTTGAAGAAAAATTTGTAGCCTTGTGAAATTTCTTTATTTCTCCCATTGTTAAACTGACACCAATAATGGCATACAAATACATATTTAAGTTAACTCTACTATCCGCTTAACTCCCCGAGCTGATGATTAGACTGATATATTTGCAAGGCAATGATCTGCAAGGGTTTGAGGACACAACTCAGAGGACAGACACAGTAAGATCTGCTATCTGTAACATTTTGGAACAAATATGTTAAACTGATCTATTCAAAAAAGATTAGAAAGGATTCAGATTTTAACAGAGACAAAGGGTAATGTTGTCTGGCACAGTCTGGTCACTGCAGCAGAGTATCTGAAGGTTACATTTTATGTTTATTAGCACCATCCAGATGGCATTTTATGTCCTTAATAACTTTGTCCCTGACAAAGCCATGAACCTACTGTTTGACAAGCAGTAGAGAAAATATCCACCTGCTGTAAAGGTGGTTCCTAATAGCAGCTTGAAACCATTTCCTTTAAGGTGCTGACCCTTGTCTCACTTCATTATTTCTGCAGCAGAAAAGCCTCAGCAGCCAGGGAGACATTTCCTTTGGCTTGGCTGTCACCTCTCCACCCACCTCCCGCAAAAGGCTTTGATTTAAAGCTTTCTGAAAACCATGTCAAGGAGGTCACTGAGCAGTCAAAGCCACCCAGTACTATGTAGAAGAGTGAGGAAGGATATGAAAGCAATGCCAGTCATAGTCAAACCAGAAAGATGAGAACACCAAAAAGCTCTAATGATCTTATAATTACAGAAGAGAATTATCAGGGTTCTGTGAAAGACAGCTAATTTTAATCAGCTGTACAGGATTCTTTGCACTAGCAACAGTGAATATGGCTGAAATTGTGGATGCTTGAACCTAGGTCATGTTAACAGTTCTGGTTTAATAAATTATAATAAAAATACCGTTTATTAAGCCATGGATGACCACGAGGTGTGCATTTTTCTCCTTGTGCCTCACTTCTTCCTCTCTTCATGCACCACAGTTCTCCGTCTTGCTCCAGCTGCGAGACTGTGATTTAATGTCACTTTAATAATAAGAAATTCTTAAACTAAAACTTGAACTTGATTTGTGATCCTGGTGAATCATTAGACCACTCTTTCTATTTCTGATTAGTAATAGGGAGCTCTGGTTTTAGCAGACAAGCTCTTTGACATGAAAATGGCCGCTCAAAAGCCCTATAAGTAACTTCTGCAAGTATGCTTTGATGTACCTTCAACACATCAGTTGGGAATTGATACTCTCTGACAGGCTGCTGGATGCCCTTAAAACACTTCTGTGCAGATTCAAGAAGTAAGCAATACAATAATACAAATTAACTCTGTATTATTATAACAGAACAATTTGGACTATTCAGCTAGTCATAAAGAGTTGAACTCCATTCAAAGCAGCAGTTATCCTTACTTAGATTTAAATCATTGAATGTCTTTGCTCTTCAATTACTTAGCTATAAAATAGTGCCTTGCTTTTAACAAGCATTGAAATCTAGACAGGTATAGTCACAGTAAATCCATTGAAATAAGTGGGCTTAAATTAGTCTGATTAATGAAGTTGCATTATTTTAATTAAGCATGGCTCTCTGCACCTAGATTCAACCCAGCTAGGATATATGAATAAAGAAATGCTTAAATATATTCAGATACAGGAACTCAGAAATAGCTTCCCTAAAGAGCATTGATAGAACTATTTTGATCTGACTTTTAGGAAGAGACAGAAAAGAATTAACCCTTTTCCTGAAAATATTATCTTTTTCCTTTGCTTCCGCTGCTTCTCTGTCAATATAGAGGGAACTGTACTAAATTTCAGGGTGACGGAGTCCAAGAACTTTGAATGGCCAATGAGGGAAACTGGATGTTGTGGATATTTAGTGTAGGTTCTCAACAATTGCTCTCTAACTTTCTCTCCCCCAAGTCTCACCCTGTATTCAGGTTGTCTCCAGAATTTCTGTATTTTGGATAACTTTCAGAGTCTGGGATCTCTTGTGGTCTTAGAAGCACTTGCATGTTTTACTACCGCCATTGATTCCATGAGAAACTTCTATAGCTACACAGTGCTCCCTACTTTACAAGTCATATGGAACAAAACACTGTTCCCCCCGCCATGCCTAAACTCTTCAGGCAGAAAATGCAGCTTCTGAGACAGAGATGATCAGAAAGTTCTGCTGGTGGTTGCTCATTGTACTCATCACCACAGCTGGCAGGCAGTCAATCTGAAACATGAAGGAGCCTTCAAGTGTCCATTTGTCAGAAATTTGTCCAGGAATTAAAATGTTTATCTTGGATGCTTTTACCCAGGGTAAATGCTGGAGAACAACTCATCCTCCCATCTCTCAGGCAGGTGGGATATCACCATATAGTAAAGGCTCCCTGAAGGAACCCATCTTTAGGATACTTTGGCATGTTTATGTAGTTTTCTTGGCAATGACATACATTGTCACTGACCTATAGAGAATTTTATTTTCAAACTTTCCAGTTTAGTCCACCCCCATGACTTTCATGGATGTTCTCCTTCTAAGTACTAACCAGGGTCAATCCTGCTCAGCTAACATTGACTAAATGCTACCACTTGCCATAACGTTGTGAATGTATTAAATAAATACATTGGGAAAATGATAATGATTTAGAAAGAAAGATGAAATTGTTCTCAGAACAAAGAAATTATTCATAGCTGGATTTTAACATAAGGGTTGCATTCAGCATCAATTACTCAAAATCAGCTGCTTAAGGCATTTTACTATTCAACTGAGGAGCAAACAACATAGTACTCCCCCAAGTCTAGGTGCCTAATATCCCAAAACTGTCGAAATATTTTGGCATCCATGATAGGAAAACACCATATTTCTTGGTTAGTAGGCACTGGTTTAAATTTTCACTTGCAAAGCAAAAGGATGTGGGTCCTTTCTAAACCATTACTATGCATATATACATATACATATATATTACATAATATACTACATATAAACACACACACACACACGTACACACACAGAGTGTGTGAGTGTGAAATAATTGATGATATCTCTGTAATTTTATACTTTTATGCTAAAACACAGGATATGTATAGACATGGCTCAGCATGTCCAGTGAATTATGGCTTATCTGGGAATTTAAACACAAAGATTATAAAGAGTGGGCTAAAACAGTGCCAGAAGTACTAAAATTAGTGTTCCCGCTATCAAACTAAATATATGTTTTTTAAAAAGTAATAAGAGGGAGTCGTTATTGAAACTGCAATCATCCTTCGCAATAAACACTGTTTTCCTTAAAAGCTGCTATACAATAAAGCTATATCAGGACTTGGATGCCTTGCCCTTATAATTAAAACAAGTCAACAGAGAGAAAACCTACTAATTTTTCTTTTAAAGTTGAGTTTCATTGTGCTCACACAGAAATGTGAAAAATTATTCATCACAGACTTCTAAGAGCTTTAAAGGCATTATAAAAAGACACAGGCACAAACATTTCTTTAACAAAGGAGGTCACTCTTAGCCCAGTGCTCTTCACTGAGTGACAATGGTCACCCAGAACCTTGATGAAAAGCTATTTGCAGAGGCCTTATTTGTAATATTGAAGAGATCTGATATTTTATTATTATATACTGCAACCAGGCCACTACCCAATTGGCTTGCAATCTCACATTCAGCCAGGAGAAACAGAAGAGAAACAAAAAACAAACACCATTATGAGAAGAACTTATGATTGTGGTAGTCCTGCATATTTAGTCTGCAACTCTATTTTTCCTGTAGAAGGTTCTTAAAATTCAGCTATGGAATTTGAGAATGTTCCTTGATTTATTTATTTTTTTTGCCATAACTGTAAAAAAATGAACATCACTATAGTATGTTCATTTTGCTGCCATTAACCATGCCTTGCCTACAGCACAACGAGACTCCAGCAACATGTTCTGTATAGGGTTAGTCTTGAAAAGTGGCCCTGGAGCATGTTGTAAATTAGGACAGAGTTCCAGCTAACACAGAGAACAAAGATGATAAAAATATTTGTGATTGCCAAGTGTTCTGATTAGAACATCCAGTACCCCACCCCTTATGAAGCCTTAGTATATTAATGGTATAAAACTAAAAACCCAAGATTATATCCCATAGTTTCATATAGAAATTGACTATGTGGCTTTTTGTATGAGCAGGGGCAAGAGACTGCCACACAAATGGGTAAGATTTACTTTGCTAGAGATCCTCAATCATATGTTGGGTACATCTATGAGATGTCATTGTAGATCTGGCACTGAGATGAGGGTTGAAGTAAGTGTCCTTAAAGATACCTTCCAATTCATTCATTCATTCATTCTATGATTCCAGATAGTACACCCTGGGGATACAAGAAAATGATTCAGGATTCCCTACAATAAATTTCATGACACTTCTCAACACTCTGGTCAGGGAATTATATCTTGATATAAACTGAATTACTGTATCAATGGTTCTGTGGGACCATCTCTATCTAAGCAGCCTGTGGCTTCAGAAGGATCTCTGTCTTATTACCTCTCTTCTGAAACAGCATAATTAAAGTTATTTAAGTGCTTAAACTCAAATTCAAAGTGATTTAGAAACCAGAGATCTCCTGAATTTTGGACCCGGCTTGGCCACCACTCTGTAAAACAGCTTGCCCAGGAACAAGATCTTTGCCACCAGATTATAGCTCCATCCAAGGGGGTATATATGGTCACACAATCTGCCCAAACAGCTTGTTCATGCTTCCAGACTAAAAGCAATCAAACAGAATCAACTTTCTGAGTATCTCCAGGCATCTAAGAAATATAAGTAACAGTGGAAAGAAGTGTTTTTTTTTCTTAAAGTAGCTCATAAACATATTATGAAGCTACTGAGATAATACAAAGAGGGTGGATAAAATAAGTTTTTTCCTTTTGGTTTGACTAGTTATTTGTTTCCTTATATTTTCAATAAACAACAAAAGTTGTGCAACTCTGTATAAGTCCCCATATCTCCCTTTTTGATTCACATGTGCACTCAGGATTAGCAATAGCAGTTGAAATAGTAATAATAATGCCTATCCCAAGTCCTTGGAAAGGGCTTGATAAGTCCATAAAAAAGACAAATCCAGTCTGTAGGAAGGTGATCATTGCAAATACTTGGGCATTCTTCAAGCTAATATCAAGCACACTGAAGTCAAGTAGGTTCGAAGTGAATACATCATGAAACTGAAGTTCTTAAAGTCCAAACTCAGTGGACAAAATACTATCAAGATAATTAACACCTGGACAGTTATAATCATTACTTACACAACTGGAATAGTGGATTGGATTTAAGCAGAACTAAAAACCTGAATAAAAAGATGAAAAAATTAATGACAATGATTCATGCCCTTCATCCAAGCAGTAGTGTTGACAGACTGTATTTACTAAAGAAAATAGGTGGGCATGGAATATTGCAAGTACACCAGATAGATGAAGAAGAAAAAAGGACAGTGGAAGAATATCAAAAAATAGCAGGCAAAACAAATAACAAGACTTAGCTATGGCTAAAGCAGGAAACTTGAAGAATGAGACAGAGAGGCTAATTCTGGCTGCACAAGACTAAGCCTTAAGAACAAATACATACAAAGCCAGAATTGAGAAGGTAGCAACAGACAGCAAATACTGTCTCTACAAAAAAGCTGAAGAAACAGTGGACCACTTGCTGCAAGAAGATTGCACACGGACTACAAACAAAGTTATGACAAAGTAGAAACAATCATGCCTTGAAATATCTGCAAGAAATACCATTTGCCTAGAAGCAAGGGTTGGCGGAACCCAGAGGTGGTATTCAGCAAGTTCTGACCAGTTCTGGAGAACCTGTAGTGGAAATTTTGAGTAGTTTGGAGAACTGGCAAATACCACCTCTGACTGGAGATTTTACAGTACCCTTCCCCTGCCACGTTCCCCCAAGCCACGCCCATAGAATCGGTAGTAAAAAAAATGAATCCCACCACTGGTGGGACCATAAAACAGAGTGGCAGTAAAGTAGTGTAAAATCATGAACAGTACTAGAATTGAAGAATCAAATGACCAAACCATCAGAAGCCATTAGGATGAACCCTACAAGTATTTACAGTTAGATTACATCAAGCATAGATAAGTTAAAGACAAAATAGAATGGTGGAAAAAAAGCCATCAACACATGGGTCATACCTGTGGTAGCAATAGCAATAGCAACTTAGACTTTACACGTTACAATGCACTTTACAATGCTTTACAGCCCTCTCTAAGCAGTTTACAGAGTCAGTCTATTGCCCCCAACAATAGATGGAAGGATGGAAGGCTGAGTCAACCTTGAGCCGGTGAGTCTTGAATTGCAAAATTGCAGACAGACAGCAGTCAGCAGAAGTAGCCTGCAGTACTGCACTCTAATCACTGTGCCACTGTGGATACGTAATACTGCTGGAATTATTAACTGGTCATAAGCTGAACTGGATAGTTTGGACTGGAAAACAAGAAAACTGATGACTATTCACTATGCACTACACACTATGCATTACATCCCCAAAGTGATATTGATTATACAAACTGATTATAAACAATGACATAGCACAGTTGTCAAAATGATTCACTGGAATGTCTTTAAAAATCAGCATGTAAATTAATGAAAAATTGGTAGGAATACAGAATCGAAAATAAGCAGGTTGACATATTGTGGGATTTCTGAATACAGACTGATGAAGTCTTGACTCAACATACCAGATATAATGTTGAAAAGAAGAAAGTGTGTATAATTGATGTATAATACCAGGGAATAAAAGAATAAAGGACAACAAAAATGGAGAAGATCACAAAATAGCAAGATCTGAAAATCAAAACTGAAACATTATGGCATAAATTGGCTGTGGTGGTCCCTGTGGTTATTGGCACACTGGGTGCCATACCCAAAAATCTTGGAGAGCACATGACCATGCATTGACAAAATTTCCATCAATTGCAAAAGATCACACTGCTTGGATCCACAAATATACTGTGCTGATGCATTGCAACCTCCTATGTTCTTAGGAAAAACTTGATGCATACACACCTAACTAATTGTTATTGTTAAGTTTGCATGAAGAGTCAGACGCGAAGAGCTTCAGTGAAGAGTTTATTAAGTGACTACAGCTCGAATGGACCCGACTTGGCTGGGCTACGGCTGCTTCTTATAGCCAGCAGCCGTAGTTGCCAGCCAATCAGAGTTCAGGGTTTTCCCGCACTATTTAAACCAATCCTATTTGACATTTTACAAGAACAATTCAAACTAAACCAATAACATTCAAACCTACATACATAACAGTTATGAACAAATAATTTATTTAAGATACATGTCACCTGATCTCAAAAACAATTCCCAAAGGAAAAAATGGCAAAGGAGAAACCTTTTTTTAACTGCCTTCAAATAAACAAGTAATTCTAGAGGCTAAAATAAACTTTGTGTTTACCTTAAAATAAGGACACCCAACTATGGTCTTCCCCATTAAAATGAGTTCCATCCTTAAGGAACAAATAGAATTGGAACCAGAATTATTCTTGTTGGAATACAATTGTGCTCCCAACATTGAGCGCAGGCAATTCTAGCTGCCGTTAAAATGTGTAATATTATATATATTATATTTTCCCCACATTTCTTTTTAAATATCCCTAACAAGAATAATTCTAGTCAGATGAATTGATCATTCAAAAATAATGGTGTGTGCTGAGATGGATAAGTTAATCCTGATGTTACGAGAGAAAGAGGAGTCTGAATATTACAGAATTTGGGGAAAATGGTATGACTGGATTGAATTAAGACAGATGGATGATGAAAAGAATCAACGATAAGCATCTTATAGATTAAATGTTCATATTCACATAAATTGTATATATTTATAAATAAGCACAAAATAGAAGTATATGAGATAGATGTCACACACGGTTAATGTCATAATATTTACATTTTTTGTTTGGTTTTTAAAGATATAAAAGACTAATAAGTTTATTAAAAATAAATAAATAAAATGAGTTCCAAACAGCTCCTTGGACTGGAAAAAAGCCCACGAAGAAGAATGCATCAGCCTCCAGTACTGTAAAGACCATAGAGAAGAGCCTCTCCACCATCTCTGAGGTTTCATCAAGCTGACATAGAAGACAGTTTTGATCAAATCCTGGCCCAAGTCCTTTAGCAAATACCCAGCATTCTGAACTGTGCCCAGAAACAAATTGATAACCTGTGCAGACTTTGATAGGGAAAACTCACATTCCTGTGACTGCCCTACCAGCTTTCGGTGCCACTTTCTGCACCCATAACCATTTCTACAGATGCTACAGACATAGTCACAAGTATTGCTATAATTCACTCCTGTTGTAACTGCTGTAACTGTGGCACCTGTTGTCATGGCCAAGGGTGCTCTTTCCAGGTATGGACATAGTTAATGATTAGGTTAAGATATCCCTGACAACAGCAATCCTCTGAGCGTGCGATTGAAGAGCCATCTCTAAAACACACATCTGCTGCTTCAAAGGAAGAATGACTTGATTCTTTGCCTATTTATCTTCTGATTTGAGGCACCTCCATCTTGTCTAGATTGTCTGAGTCTCTGTTTATTACCCTCTATCCATTCCAGTACTGTCTCCAGTCACTAATTCAAAACATCAACAACTTTCCTGGTAATAGATGAAAAGAAGAAATAGAGCTGTGTGTCATCTGCAGATTGGTCTAAATGCATCCCAAATCCTCAGATGATTTCTCCCAGCCATTTCACAAAGAGGGTGGGGATGGCTTGCTCTGCCTTTTAAGTCAATGAATTCTAGGAAATAAGAGTGCAACTGAATGAAATTGCATAGACCTCCTTCTCTTTTGAAATGCCTTGGGTTTCCCTCCCCTACTCCCAGAATATTATTGTGGCATAAATGTTCGTTAGTTCTTCAAAGCTTGCATAACAGTGTGCCAAAATGTGCTACTTTTGCTTCAGTGCTCTTCAAAGCTCAAATATATTGTCACATGCCACATATGAGGGTACAAACTGTATGTTAATTCTTTTGTACAATCTGAAGTTCTTACCAATTTACATTTCTGTCGCTCCATAAATCAAAACTTCACTTTACACATTTAAACAATTTCTGGGGAGATTTTGGATCAGAGCTGTTAACCTTTGCCAAGATTCCACTAAGTGCAAATTGAGACATATGAGATATACAGCAGTTCATTTTTGTTGTATAAGATTATAGCTCCACAATGCTGCACTGGGCCTGGCTCCAGCAAATGCTCTCAGCATTCACACTAGTCCCACTTCATCAAGGAAATGGTACCCAGAAAGTGGGCCAGTCTAGACGATTATTTGGAACAGATTCCTCACCTTTAGAGATTGGGCAACAAATACACACCAGGTCATTCAGTCTCCTTATTGCACTCTGATAATCACCATTGGCTCCAATCTTTTGCAACTGAGGATGAAAACTTCTGGAAGGTAATTGTAGAATCAGAACAGCAGATTCACCAACTGTTGCTTAGCATTCATGCTGTTTGTGAACTGTGCATGCTAATTATGCTAATAGCATGAAGCATATATATGCTAATTAGTCGCATTGTTCTCTGTCGCAGGGTTATTTTCAGGAGGGGGCTTGCTGTTGCCCACACCCATAGAAGACCAGCAATGCCCTGTCTCACTTACTTCTTTCACCCACTATAATTCTCTGTCTTGTTAAAATTCCCTTGCAAAGCTTGTTCCAGGTATTAAGTTCTTGCATTCTTTGACTTTTAAAATCTGCACAAAAGAATCTTGCCAGTTTCTTTGTCACCTGTGACAAGTAAGTATTGCCACCAGCCAATCAGGAGAGAAGATACTTTGGGCCTCCTGATCTGCCCACCTGACCAGTGTTGCCTAATATAGCTCTGCATTTTCCAAATTGAAAGCTGATGCTGTGACTAAAGCACCTATCCCCTCTTGCCTTAACTCTGAAAGAAAAAACTCCAGAAACTCCTAACAGATATCAAAGTTTAACACAGTATCTCCCCAACCAAGGAAAACTTCTGACGTGCTATACTTGTTATTGGCTAGTCTCTCTCTTCCCTTCATTCAAAATATGCAACAGAAAGAGAAGTCAGGCACAGAAGTGGAGGTGGACAGCAATGATGGTGAGTGGCAGCTGAAGCAGGGAGAGAAAGCTGAAGCATGGTAAGTGGTAGATGGAAAGACACATCCATGCTGATTTGCCTCTTGATTTAAAATCGGTGTTACTAGTTTCCTTGAGTTCTTTTGTGTCTCATCAGTCTGCACCATATTTCTTTTATAAAGCTTGAGGGTTGGTGGTTGGCTTATTTATTTATTTATTTTTTAACTCAGGGAAGAATCAAGGAATATTGGCAGAGCTCATTCTACAATTAATCCCAAGGCATTCTATATCAACTTCTTGAATCTGAGCTGTAACATATCATGGAAAAATCTTTGAACAAATAAACAATGCATCTGTTGATTGCATAACAATGCACTAGATAGCTCTGATTTCCCTCAGTTAGGACTTGGTCTTAAGTTCTGTTGAGTTAATGAAAGAAGCCAGGACTGTGGTCTTTGTGTCATATAAATATGGTGCCTCACTAAAAAAAAATCACATCACCACGAACCAGCATTTTCTAATAGCAGAAGCAAGGCTTCCTAGAAACAAATATTCATAAGGTAATGATAACTGTTGCCACTTTTAAATACTTGAGGAGAAGGGGGAACGGTGTGCAGGTATGTCTCCCTCTATTCAGCATGACAAATTCTAGTTCTTGTGTGATTTGAGTAAGAGAGAAGCAAGTTTTCATTTAGTCACCAAGAAAGGTCAATAAAGGCATTCATAACTTAGCATTATTCCAGGCTGTAAGATTGGAATTTAAGTCATGGGGGAATGACATGTTTGTGTGACCATCATAAGTTAAATATATGTGCAACTGCAATTAGATTTAATGATGGAAAACTCCCTGATCTTATTCCATATATTAAACAAGGAAGACCCTTATCTTTGTCCAAGACACTGATCTTCCACCTTAAATGCTATTATTGCATTATTGACTGACATTATTAACTGGCTATTATTAAAAACAATAAAAGGCCTTTTTATTTTTTAGAAAAAGGAAGGAGAGAATGAGGAAATGGTAGTGTAGGTATTAGACTGTACTGGTCATGAGCTTTGTGGTGAGATATTACCATAAAATTATCACGATGCATTCTTTCTTTTCTGCCTCACCCATTGAAACAAGTGGACTATTATTAGAAGGCATTCGCAAGTAAAAATTGCTTTGCATTTCCCTGACCTCTCAAGATCTCTGGCATACTCAATAAATGAGATTGAAATAGGTGTATATGATGTGGTTGTGATCTGCCATGACTAATGCCAATCTGGTGTGTGAAATTTATTCAGCAATGATAAAATTGCATTCTTCACCAAGTCATTCCAAGCGAGCAGAGAATGGAAGAGTTACCCTATGGAACATGCTAATCAAGATGTGTGTTGGTAGGAAAGTCATGTGCGTTACTGAAACAGAATTTTACAGACCAAGTCTTGCAAAGAAAGAATTCTGTAAAAATAGGTAGAAACCCTGAATATGCAACATCATTTTACTTTTGCCCATTTTTTTTACTGAGGGTGTGCTATTCAGAGTAACAGAACAGAATAACCTATTCCAAATGATCAACAAGAAGAGATAACAGACTTGCCTAAAATGACCCATGTCTGAGTAACAGCTGAGTGTGATTATTTTTATCCAATTCCTTCTATATTACAATGACATACAAGTATTGGAAATGATGGTTAAGTAAAAGTGGGGAGATCCAGAATCAAGTCCAGCTATGCTATAGCAATTCACTTCCAGCCAAGGACTGCTGCAGAGGGGATACAGTGAAGGAAGATTTCCAGGTAAACCCAAGCTTCAAGGTAAAAAATGGAACATATAAATCCAACCAATAAATAATTCAGAAGTTTTCTAGAAATATTTCCTTCCTTACATCTTTATCGGTAGTGATAGCTAAGTCATTAGAATCCAAACACTCATATTACACTCAGTGACAAAATATTGTAATTTAACAACTCAAAACTCAGTTTTAACAGCAAGGTTTTTTTTAAGTGCCTGAGTGATACTAAACTAATATATTTGACTCATATTACCCACTGTAAACTTTTTTAACCTGTGGCTCACTTTCAAAAATAATAAACGTAACTGTTCCATAAAAATATCTGAACACAGAAGAGCCAGAAAAGTGAAGGACATGAACAGATGGCGTATCAATCTTCCACATTTATACAATTTGTTTTTTTAATGCAAATAGTGTGGGTTGCCTGCTCTTGCCTTGGATATTGTTCCAAAGATGAGCACATTTTCTTATCTTTTTGGATCAATGTGACATTTGCAGTTATCATAAAGTGGGAACCCATTTAATGATGTTAATGCTGCCTTAATGTAAAAATAAAATCACCTCCTTTTCATAAAGCAAATAGATTAAAAATCCCCAAGAGACCCTTGAAATCTGTGACATTTGCAGTTCCTGGTGCCTTGATTATATACAGGTAAGAGGTACCTTAAAAGCATTGTTTACGCTCATTAATCAGGCCATTAAGTAGGCATAGTAAGAGTCTCCCCAGTCAGAAAAGCACCTATAAAATGGTATTATTACTAAACGACTGTGGAGTGGAGCCCACTGAGGTAGGTCATAGCAATGTTTATGAAACTGAAGCAACCAAATCTACTCTCTAGATTCAGCTCTAAGATGTATGACAGAGAATTTACAACAGGCTCTTACCATACACAGAGCTGCTGGCGGTATTAATTCCAGCTTCTGCCTCTGCATTTTGCTTCCATTTTTGCTTGTCCCACTCTCAATTCCTTCTTTCATGCCCCTTCTAGCAATAGATTGACTAATAAAAAGAAGATTTCTCATTGCCAACAAAGGCAATTACTGCTATCCTATCTCTATTAACTAAACGACCAGAAAACCTTGCAAATTGTAAGAATTTACCAGTGGACTGTATAACACACAAAGAACTTACTAAGCATATGCAGACAGTCCTCAACTTAGGACAACAATTGAGCCCCAAATTTCTGTTGCTAAGTGATGTTTGTTAAGTGAGTTTTGCCCCATTTTACAACCTATCTTGCCACAGTTGTTAAGTGAATCTGGCTTCCTCGTTTCCTTTCTTGTCAGAAAATCGCAAAAGGTGACCACATGCCCCAGGGACATTGCAACTGTCATAAATATGAGTCAGCTGCCAAGCATCTGAATTTTGATCATGTGACCATGGGGATGCTGCAATGGTCGTAAGTGTGGAAAACTACCATAAGTCACTTTTTTTCAGTGTCATTGTAACTTTGAACAGTCACTAAATGAACTGTTGTAAGCATAGGGCTACCTGTACTAACATGTTACATAACTTGCAGAATCATATGAAACCCCATAAAGAAATACACAATGTGTTCTTCCTATAGAAAGATAGGGTTGGTTGTAGTTGGGATAAAAGTCGGTGGTGGGATTCAAATGTTTTTACTACTGGTTCTGTGGGCGTGGCTTGGTGAGCATGGCAGGGGAAGAATACTGCAAAATCTCCATTCCCTCCCCACCCCACTAACCTGATTTCCAGCTCCGTTCTCTTGTGCAGGGCAACAAAAGGGGACCCAGCCAATCAGCTGGGACTCAGGAGGCAGAGAATAGATGGGGGTGGGGCCAGTCAGAGGTGGTATTTGCCAGTTCTCTGAACTACTTAACATTTTCACTACCAGTTCTCCAGAACTGGTCAGAACCTGCTGAATACCACCTCTGATAAAAGTCTAATAAACAACAACAACAAAACCAAGCAAAAAAACCCAAGTAAATAAACAACTTCAGATGTCTGTGGAGATTTTCATTCATCCAGGTTGTGATAGTCCCAAAGGTACTTTTTCAAGAACCAAATGGACTTTCTTGTTTTTCTTTGAAGAAGTTTCGCTTCTCATTCAAGAAGCTTCTTCGGGTCTGACTGGATGGTGGGAAATGGAATTCTTCCTTTCTCCTTCCTCTAGCTCCTTCCATCTTCCTCCATGTCTTGCTTTATAATTTGACTCCCGTTCATTTTATTTATTTATTTATAATGAGACTTCTATGCCGCCCTATCTCCCAAAGGACTCAGGGCGGCTTACATTAAAAGAACAGTACAAAAATTAAAACAGAATTAAATTTAAATAAGAAATCTCACTAAGCTAACAACAAAACTAACTACTAAAAATTCCCATCCCTCCATCAGTCCAGGTTGGCAAGCTGGAAAAGCCATGTCTTTAGGCCATGGCAGAAAGATCAAAGTTCAGGGGCCACCCAGAGCTCCAGGGGAAGTTGATTCCAGAGGGTGGGTGCTCCCACAGAGAAGGCCCTATCCCTAGGGGCCGCCAGACGACATTGTCTGGCTGACAGCACCTCCAGGAGGCCCTGCCTATGGGAGTGCATGGGACGCTGGGAAGCCGTTACTGGCCGCAGGGCTCCCTGCAAATACCCTGGTCCTAAGCCATGAAGGGCTTTATAGGTCAGTACCAGCACCTTGAATCTCACCCAGAGGGCAACCAGTAACCAGTGCAGCTCATGTAAAAGAGGTGTGACGTGGGAGTATCGGGACCCTCCCACCAAAACCCACATCGCTGCATTCTGGACAAGTTGAAGCCTCCGGATGGTCTTCAAGGGCAGCCCCATGTAAAGAGCATTGCAGTAGTCCAGACGGGAGGTGACGAGCGCGTGAGTGACTGTACGCAGGGCATCTCAGTCCAGGTAGGGGCACAACTGTTGCACCAGATGAAGCTGGGCAAATACCCCTCTGGCCACAGCTCCCACCTGCTCCTCCAAACTGAGCTGTCAGTCCAGGAGGACACCCAAGTTGCAAGCCCTATCTATGGGGGGCAACATCTCTCCCCCCATAGCCAGAGATGGAATGTCCTGGACAATTCGAGATGCCGGAACATACAGCCACTCGGTCTTAGTCGGGTTGAACTGGAGCCTGTTCCTCCTCATCCAGATCCGCACTGCTTCCAGGCACCTGGACATCACGCTGAGAGAGTCACTGGGTTGGTTTGGGGTGGAGATGAAGAGCTGGGTATCATCAGCATACTGGTGATACCTCACCCCAAAACCACGGATGATTTCACCCAGTGGCTTCATGTAGATGTTGAACAGGAGGGGCGAGAGGACCAACCCCTGAAGCACCCCACAAAGGAGGGGCCTCGGGGCCGATCTCTGCCCCCCTGCCAATACCACTTGCATATGGCCTGAGAGGTAGGAGGAGAACCACTGTAAAACAGTGCCCCCCCAACCCCTCGAGGCGCCACAGCAGGATACCATGGTCGATGGTATCGAAAGCCGCTGAGAGATCTAAAAGGACCAGGACAGAGGAGTAACCCCTATCCTGCACCCTCCAGAGATCATCCACCAGCACGACCAACGCCCTCTCCGTGCTGTACCCAGGCCTGAAACCCAATTGGTACGGATCCAGATAATCGGTCTCCTCCAGGAACACCAGGAGCTGTCGCGCCACCACGCTCTCAACAACCTTTGCCACAAAGCGAAGGTTGGAGACAGGACGAAAGTTGTTCAAAATAGCTGGGTCCAAGGCAGGCTTCTTGAGGAGGGGCCTCACCACCGCCTCGTTCAAGGCGGAAGGAAAGACTCCCTCACTCAGAGATGCATTAACCACTGCTTGGAGCCAGCTTTGTGTTACTTCCTGGGCGGCATAAACCAGCCAGGAAGGACACGGGTCCAGTAAACACATGGCAGCACTCAGCTTCCTCATGATCCTGTCCACCTCATCGGGAGTCACAGAATCAAACTCTTCCCAGATTGAATCACCAAGACCCGTTGCAACACTCCCAGCGGACTCTGACCAGTCGGAGTCCAAGCTGTCCCGAATCTGAGTGATCTTGTCCGTCAGATGCTGACTAAACTCCTCGGCATGTCCCTTTTCTTTAGGTGACCAATCACCCTCAATGTACATCTTGTATACTGGTCATTCTCTTTTTCCTTCAAGCAACATATTTTCAGCCCTCATAAATTCTTGACTCTATTTTTTTTTAATCATACACAATTTTTAAGTATCTTAGTCTCACAACATTCAACTTAGTTTTACATTTTTCCTGGCATATTGAACACTCACTTCCATATAACAAAATAGACATGCTCTTAGTCCATAACCATTTTCATTTTTTCTAAACTAGATTAATTCTTCATAGCACACCATAAGTCTTAACATTTCTCCATCAAATTCCTGTCTTTAGTAAACATCCTAATGAGGTATGCAAATGCATACGCTTGCTCTAGTTTTTTACCATTATGTATAATTTGCAACTGCTCATATTCCTGTCAGATACAACTAATCCAGTCTTTGAGACATTGTTTTTCAGATCCATCTTTTCTCCTGCAATATACAATCTAACATTGGCTGTAAATTATCCATGTTCTCAGCCAACATGCCATTATCTGGGGTCAAAAGTATGTGTATACTCATATTATTCATGTCCCCAGCTAAGATACTTCCATTGTCACCTAAAGCATTACTTATATTCTTAACCATAAACACTTAAGACACTAGGGAGTAAAACACAACTTATTTTACTCCCTAATCTATAGTGAACTATTCATCTATTTTTTAACATTTCTTCAGTTATACCATCTACACATGGCAGCATTACTGTTTTTCCATATTTTTACATCATTTATCTAAAATTAATATGTATAGAATTTATTTCAATTTAATTCTTCAATATACCATTTCCTTTCTGTAAAAAAAGTCTGTATTATTGCTTCCAGAATTCCCTTGCTTCAGTTTCATTCCAAATAATTTATTACTGTTATTTTAATTCTATTAACTCTCCTTGGGCTTCTTTGTTTAGCCTTCACCCACTTTCAAAACAAGTCATTTCCATTAAAATTGTTCTGCATTTTTCTGCCTCTTTAATCCTAACTATTCCTTTCACTCATTGATGACATTTTATGCAATTATCTTTTTCCCCAGAAACAAATTGTATAGTATTTTCTTTCATCCTTATTTTTTTTGCAGCAAGCATTCTTTCCAATATTTCCATCTAATGTAACTTAACCCATTTCTATAAAATACATAACATAATTCCTTTCACTCAAGCAGCTTTCACATCCTTTTTCCTTACATCTACATTTCATTCATTTTGTTGAAAAATTAATCTGACTTCTAATACTTTTTCATATTGGACTTTTCCTCTTCCTGCACTTCTTCTTTTACTCCTATTTCTTTCACTTCTTTCATTTTTTACCTCATTTCCCCCCACAAAATCTACTCGCTATTTCTAAAAATGTATCTGCATCACATCCCTTTAAGGACCTCTCAACATTCTTGTGTTTTTCACCAATGTTCTCAATCTTTTATTGAAAATATTCTTGGATTTATATTCATTTTCTTGCCTTGTGTATATATGAATAGACATATTTACACTACATGACTCGAAACAAACAAAGCTTTTTCTAAAATATTCACTAAAGTGCCACACGTTCATTCATTCTCGGCTCTCTGAATGACTCAATAACTTTTTTTTTATTCCATGATCTCACTCCCCACCTAGCTAGTCTTTTCACCTAGTGTATAAAAATCTTTCCTGGACTGCATTTATCCACAAAAGTGCAAATTTATTACAAAACTAATATCTCTTTATTACAATTGCAAAATGCATTACATTATTTTGTGATATAATTTTTCTATCATTGAACTTAATGCTTAATATGGAGGCTTTCACTGCACAGTTATTTATTGTATCCTGGAGGGATATTCAATGTTTTGGCACATGCTCAAGATGCTACCTACTATATTTTTTAGTTAGAATATATTAACCAACAGAAAACAAGGAATGCAAGCGTTTTAGTTCTTCCTAGTTTCTCTCAGTTTTTCATTTATTTATTTTTCCAACTTGCTTTAGCATCTGTTCTACTTTTCTTAGATTTCAATTTATGTTAATGTCAAATGCTATTCTCATAAAAGTTTGGTATTAAGTTTTCATTTCTTTGATTGATTTGTCTCTCTTATGTTCTAGACCCCAAGTAATGATGTATGCATTGATAAAACTCTTCAATAAAGCAGTTTTGATGTCATCATGTTTTCCTGCATCATGATTTCTCTTTTATTTGTATACATGTACAGTATGATATATTTGTAATACAGAAATTGTTTTATTATCTTTCAATCATGTGATTATTTATCATATTTAGTTATAGTGCAGCTGGAGTCTTTTTTGTGCAATATATTATTGAATCTGTTATATTATACATTGGTAAAACAATCTAACACATGTTTTGTCTGGAACATTACTTAACAATAGATTTGGAGTTACCTTTTCTCATGGACCAGCTTATCTATTTCTACTTTTGAAAAATAGTAATAAAAAACTTCCCTCAATTCCACCATAATGAATGAAGGTAACATTTTTGAAGTGTTTCATCAATGTATCTGTGTGCATTACTACCACAGTTTAGTGACATTCATCGGAAACATACAAGAATGTACAATACTCTGAAATCAAATAGCTACAGAATTGAGAAACATTTTACTGTATAGTTTTAGTTATAACAACAATACCAGTTAATTTAGAACTACAAACCACAGGGGGAAATATGAATAATAGCAGCAGCAATAGCACTTAAACTTATATACCGCTTCACAGTGCTTTATAGCCCTCTTTAAGCAGTTTTATAGAGTCAGCATATTGCCCCCAATGATCTGGATCCTCATTTTACCAACCTTGGAAGGATGGAAGGCTGAGTCATACTTGAGTCTGGTGAGATTTGATCTGCTGAACTGCTGGCAGCTGGCGGAAACCAGAAGTAGCCTGCAGTACTACATTCTAACCACTGCGCCACTATGGATCTTGATAACTTAAAATTTTCAGAAACATCTTTACATGAAATACATTTGGAGGATAGTAATTCTTGAACTAAACATTTTTATAAGAAAAGTCTATAAAAATATTATTATCCTTTCATAAGATCTCAGACCAGCTGAATGAAGCAAGCACCTCATATGGCCTAAGATTACATTCATATTTATTCTTGATAGTATGGATATTTTAGGACCTCAAACTGTGAAATTTGGGTATCCAATATAGATTTGGATATTTTAAATACTCTGAATTTTAAACAGTCATTTCCCCTACACTCAGATTGGCTTGCATCCACACTGACTGTTTTGTCAGCATTCCGGAATAGTTCCGGAATAGTATTGATAGGAATTCTCACTTCATCCTGCTTGCTTCTCCTTAACTCTCCATTGCTGGTAAGCTCCCATAGAAAGCCCAATACTCTTGTCATAGCCACCTTAAATAGAGCCATAAAGTTGCTTCTCAGCTGATCCTTATAGCAACTGGTCATTCTTTTGGAGGAAATGAAGCTTCATTGAAGTTGAGGATTGCATAGCAGGAAAGAAGATGTGTTGCTACATTGTTTCTGATTTGCACCTTTGGGTCACATAGAAGCTCAGTGGGTAAGATGCCCAGCTTGTTGGCTGGAAAACCAGCAGCCAAGGTTCAAGACCTGAGAGCCACGTGACAGGGTGAGCTCCCATAATCACCCCAGCTCCTGCCAATCTAGAAGTTCAAAAGCATGCAAATGTGAGTAGATAAATAGGTACCACTTTGGTGGGATGGTGACATCATGCTGGTCACATGACAGTGGAAATGTCTTCAGACAGTGCTAGCTCAATGGCCTTGAAATGGAGACAAACATTGCCACCTATAGTCGGCAACGACTAGCGGAGTAAAATCCACAGGAACTCCTTTACTTTTTTTTTTTAATAGTCATCTGGAAACAGCTTTGGTCAGTTTTCCCATATTTTCCCCCCATTTGAGGATAGTCACAGTGAAGACAATTGAATAATATTGTCCATACTAAATGTCTATGGAGATTCTCAGTCATCCAGGTCATGGTTGTCCCAAAGGTGCTTTTTCAAGAGGCAATTGGGACTTTCTTGTTTTTCTTTGAAGATGTTTCACTTCTCATCCAAGAAGCTTCTTCAGTTCTGACTTCAGCTCTAACTGACTCCATTCCCACTGTCCAGTCAGAGCTGAAGAAGCTTCTTGAATGAGAAGTGAAACATCTTCAAAGAAAAACAAGAAAGGCCATTGCCTCTTGAAAAAGCACCTTTGGGATTGTCCATACTACAATTTTCACAATGCTGTGATTAAAACTAAAAGCATTACATTTTGAAGAGTGGGGCTGCAGTTCTGTTTACACTTTACCCCTGGAAAATTTATTATTTTCTTGTATTGAATCCTATTCCTGCAAATGTCCTAATGTTAGGATATGTTCTCTATTTCCTTTATTCCTTACTGTAAGTCCCCATCATATCATTTCTACCCTGTAAGCATTGTTGTGGGCTTTCACATCCCTGATTAACTAGCTTCCCAATAGCTTGTGTTCAGTTCTCAATAGAGAAACAGCCGGATTTCATGTTAGTTTACTTTCCTTTTACGGATAGAGTGTATGGATTTTTGTTCACTTAGGACCAATGCATACTCAGATAGTCAGACAGCCCTTGGCTAGTTTGAAATAACACGAATAAATATCAATTTGTTGACATGCTGAGCAAGCATTTGTTCTCCACCCTAATGCTAATAGATGGATGTAGTACTCTGAACACTAACACGAAAGGGCAAAAATACCTTCTGTCCAAACTAAATTGAATGCATTTACCACACATCGTTGAGGTTCGAGTTACAGTTGAGTTAATTATCTTACAAATCTCTTATTTTTGCAGCATGGAATAGAAGATTATGCCACACAAAAAGTAGGTCATGCCAAAAGTGTCAAATATGCAAAAAAAAAAACACCCTCTTCATAGAGAATCAGTTTCCCCATTTGTCTATGGAGATTCTCCATCAACCAGGTCATGGTTGTCCCAAAGGTGCTTTTTCAAGAAGCAACTGGACTTTCTGGTTTTTCTTTGAAGATGTTTCACTTCTCATTTTCAGTTTCCCTATATATGGCAGAAATTCCAGTTGTCCCACATGCATTTTCCAAAATATGTCTTCTAAGCATTTTGGGATTCTTTCATTGACTAGGTAACTAACTACAGACAAGACTCTTTCCTTATAAAATGCAGTTTTTCATGGCATATGCAAACAAAGCTCTCCAGATCCATTTGTCTCTACTTTTCTCTTTCTGCTTTGTGCTTGGCCATTCTTTAACCAAGTTCATCTTTAGGTTCCAGAATGTCCAAAGAGGAGATCGAAAGGGTCAAGATGTTTTGCACAGCAAAACAAATCTTTGTTCCTTTTTTACATGTGTTGTTTTGATCACGTGGCCATGGATGCTTCAATCATGTCATTGTGGTTACCAACTGGTATATAGTCCTCCCATGGATACTTTGGGTGACTCTGCTGAAGACACAGCAACATCTCAAGAAGCCACAGCCAAATGCAAAAACTTCAGTTTGGATCAACTAGAGAGAGTTTATGGGAACTTTACATAATCAGTTGAAGCCAAGCCCATCTCAAATCACAAGATATGCACACTGCTGCTAGAAGTTGCACAAGGAAAAGCTCTGTGGCCTCCCAGGATGTTGCCAAATTTATTGTGTTGTATTTTCTTCCTATACTTCCTCCAGGATGCACTTAACCCTAGAGAAAAGTGGAGATGCTTCCTAAATCTCAACAGTGAGGGTGTGTGTGCTTTCTTAGATCAGAAGAGAAAGCAATCTCCTGGTTGGGGATGAGGGAGTCATGCTTTTTCAGGAAAGGAAGGATGAAGATATTACTTTGGAACCAAGCTACTGGTTGAAACTGCATTCCTGGGGGAGTTTTCTGCGTGAGGATATTTATGGAGGAATGATTTTGTATTTTTGGTTCCATTTCCATCTTTTGTTTGCATATTGTTTTGGGTGGATTAAAAATTGGTAATGCCTTTTATACTTATTTTATAATGTATGATGGATTAATGATGAATTTTGGTGAGATTTCTCAGGCCCAACTTGCAAAAATAGTTCTAGTTGGTTTCATACATGAAAAATTGCTTGTCCTTATATGCTTATTTCTTTTATTTGTAAAGTCTATGCCCAGGGGTGGGATTCAATTTTTTTTTGCAGCACCCCTCCCCATTTTTTCCTCCTGGGCCTCAGGAAGCCTCCTGGGGGGATGTTTTTGCACCCAGAAAGCTTCCCGGGGGCCCAGGAAGGCAAAAAACGGAGCTCGCACGGTCCTTTTTCCTTCCTGGGCCTCAGGGAAGCCTCCTGGGAGAAGCAGTAAGACAGTGAGAGGAATCCCGGCACAGCTGATCATCAGAACAGCTGATCGTCAGGAGGGAAAAAAAAGAAATACCTTAAGGAGTGACTGGGTGGGGAGGAATGCAGTCAGTGATGTCGGGCACATGCAATAAGGACTGACTGGGCAGGCAATGAAAGGGCGGATGGAGAGGGGCGGGGCCAGCCAGGGGCATGATTTACCAGTTCTCCAAACTGTGCAGAATCGTAATATAAGTTAGTTACAGCGCATGCCCAAGATGGCGGTCCAGCGGTGAGAGGGCGTTCTCGGCGTCGGAGGTTTTGTTGGATTTTGGGGGAAGAGGCTTTCCTACCACTCTGCTTTCTCCTGGAGCAGCTCCCGGAGGGTCGTGGGATGCCGTTAGAGTCGTTTTGGTGAAAAATTGGCCAGCGGCTCAACGATGCTGGGCTCTTTCCCCCCGCGGCCTTTTTCATTGGCCACAGGCTTGCCGCCCGGATCGGGGGTGCGGCAAAGCCATTTGTTCTATTCTGCGGCCTCGCGGAGCCCTGGCGCCAGGAATTTTCAGCGCCGGGGGCAATGGCGAAGGCTGCTGAGGCTGCTGAGGACCCGTTGGCGTTGCTGGTGGTGGTCGTCAGCTGTTTTCTGCTGACGATGGGCGCGGCAGCACTAGGATCCAACGGCGACAATTTATGATTCTGCTGTGGCTCCGGGGCTTTGGTTCCATGGATGGCAGCAGTAGCGATGGCGGTCTGTGACTCGTGGTGTTGTGGTCACCATGGAGGTGACTGTGTGGAGTCCATTGGCAGCAGGACTACTGGCCTGGTGGTCCTCCCCCCTTTCTCTGTTTTGTGGTTAGGGGCAGCGTTCCTGCGGGGAGTTGGGTTTTTTGCCCAGCCCCAAGGAGCTCCCCCTCCCTCTCTCCCAGAAGTGAGAGTTCTGGGAGGAAAAGATCTACAGGGAGGGGTGGAGGCCTGCAGGCCTGGAGAATCCAGGAGAGAGGCGTTGGTCATAGCCCGGGCCGGGTGGGCAGGCTCTATCCCGGTTGGGGGTGTGGGTTGAGGCTTTGGTGAAGACCCCCCCCCATGAAGGGATGGCGCAGTGGCTCTAGACCCGTGGCTCTGGCCAGTATGCGAATGGTGTACTTTCTTTGGACTTCTACAGACTTTGCTACCCTATGTGGTCTATGGGGTTTACCTTTGTCCACTGTCCTTCTGCCTGTCAATGTCATCTCGGACCTGTTTGTCATCATTGAGGGTGCTTGGTTCATCCTCACCACCTACCCGGACTTGGACCCTACCTCTTCTCTCTGGGACTTGGCTGCCTCCCATTGCAGTGAGAGGGCAATGGGAGGATTTAACCCCCCCTGCAGTGAGAGTGCAGGGGGCTGTGCAGGACTTTTGCCCAAATCACTGTGGTGGCAGAGCAGTGACTGGTCTATTTTGACCTGGACCGTCAGCAGTTTTGATAGAGCTGCTGATTGTGGACTATTTCCTGATTACTATCACAGCCTGTTCCTTATATTGTATTTCCATCTTGCAATTGTTCCATCTTTCAACTGCCTCCTGTATCGACCTGCCCTGAGATGTATTTACCATGCCTGCCTACTCCCCACTGCAATTACGGGCCCTCCAGGTGGTTCCCCTGTCTGTGAAGTGGCCCCCTACGCTGTCAAGAGCTTACCTTAATGACGGATCTTGGGATCCGGAGAGGTGGCATGCCACGACTAAGGGGCTAAATTTTAAATTCGATAAGAAGGGGAAACTTTTAAAATTTTTAATTGCTCATCTTAAGGGGTTAGGGAGGGGGATAAATGGGTCTTTGTGCAACCCGGTTCATGGTGGGGGTGGCGGGGTTGGGGCCGGTGGGGCTCCGGGTCTGAGGTGGGGACCGCGATCCCCAGGGTGGTTGGAGTTGGCAGGAGACGGCGAGGCATAGGGCCATATCATGTGTTGGGAGCACACACCCACCATCTTTGTGCGGTCGCTTGCTCTGACCCTATGGCCTCCTCCCAAGGGGGCATGGGAATTGGGACCCCTGGGCTTAGGCTGGTGTATTTTAATGCCAGGTCCATGGCTAACAAGTCCACTCTCCTCCGTGAGGTCATTGAGGAGGAGGCTGCGGACCTGGCTTGTATTACCGAGACCTGGTTGGGCCCAGAAGGCGGTGTCCCTCTGGTAGATCTGTGCCCTCCGGGTTTTCGGGTCATGCACCAGCTGCGGACCCAGGGCAGGGATGGTGGGGTGGCTGTGGTTATTCGGGAGACCCTGTTTCCAAGGGAGGTCACTGTCACAGAGATAGGCGGGAGTGAGACCTTCCTCTTGAGGTGGGGGCCCAATGGTCGGGTGGGCTTGCTGCTCGCATACCTTTCACCCAGCTGTGTGACAGCAGCCCTGCCTGGGCTCCTTGCCGTCCCCTCGGGGGTGGCGGTGGAGTTCCCGGGTCTTATAGTCCTGGGGGACTTCAATCTGCCCTCCCTGGGGGGTATGTCGGGTTTGGCCCAGGAATTCATGGCTTCTATGGAAGCCATGGGCCTGACCCAATTCAGGGCCCACTCATGAGGGGAAACACTCTCGACCTAGTTTTTGTCTCTGAGCAGTGGCGTAGTGACAGAGGGCAGGCCACTGTTGTGGCTTTGCCCGTTCTATGGTCTGATCACTATCTCCTACAGCTGGTCTTCCAACAGGCCACCCCCCACTGCTGGGATGAGGAACCGCCTAGATGGTTCTGCCCCAGGCGCCTTATGGACCCGGAGCGGTTCCAGGCGGAACTGGTGTCTCTTCCCTCTTCCCTTGCCCACAGCTCTGTCGAGGATCTGGCGGCCGCTTGGCAACAGGCCGCATCGGATGCCCTCGACATGGTTGTCCCCATGCGGCCCCTCACACGTCGTGGATCCTGGATGGCTCCTTGGTACTCGGAGGAGCTCCGGGAGATGAAACGCCATCGGAGGGGCTTAGAGAGCAGGTGGAGGTCTACCCGCTCCCAGGCCGATCGAGCCCAGCTAAGAGCCCATATTAGGACTTACCTGGTAGCTATGAGGGCGGCGAGAAGGTCTTATCTCTCCGCTCTCATAGCGTCTGCAGATAACTGCCCAGCAGCCCTGTTTCGGGTTACCCATTCTCTCCTTCGTTTAGAGGAGGGGGCAGACCCGTTGCAGGGAAGGACTGAGGAGTTTGGTCAATATCTGTTGGATAAGATCGCTCGAATTCGGGGCGGGTTGTCCTCTGATTTGCAGTGGTCTGAGGAACGGGATACAGGCAGTCTGGCCAGTGTGATCTGGGATGAGTTCGATCCTGTTTCTGAGGATGAAGTGGACGGGATCATGTGATGCCTGAGTTCCACCACATGTTTGTTGGACCGGAGCCCGTCCTGGCTGGCTTATGCTGCCAGGGAGGTCACCTGCGGTTGGCTGCGGGCAGTTGTCAATGCTTCATTAAGGGAGGGTGTCTTTCCTTCCGCCTTGAAGGAGGCAGTGGTGAGACCCCTCCTGAAGAAGCCTGCCCTGGACCCGACCATGTTAGATAACTTCCGTCCAGTCTCCAACCTTCGCTTTTTAGCGAAGGTTGTTGAGAGTGTGGTGGCTTGGCAGTTTCCACTTTTCCTGGATGAAGCGGACTACCTGGATCCATATCAATTGGGCTTCCGACCTGGTTTCAGCACGGAGACGGCATTGGTCACACTGATGGATGATCTCTGGAGGGCTCGGGACAGGGGCTTTTCCTCTGTCTTGGTCCTATTAGATCTCTCAGCGGCTTTTGATACCATCGACCATGGTATCCTTCTGCGATGCCTCAGGGGGTTGGGTATGGGGGGCACTGTACTTCAGTGGTTCACCTCCTACCTCTCGGGGTGGTCGCAGTCGGTATTGGCAGGGGGACAGAGGTCATCCTCGAGGGTGCTCTCTTGTGGGGTGCCTAAGGGGTTGGCTCTCCCCTGCTATTTAACATCTATATGAAGCCTGGGTGAGATCATCCGTGGTTTCGGGTGAGTTTCCATCAGTACGCAGATGACACCCAGCTGTACATCTCCACCCGAACCAGATCGGTGATGCCCTCTCCTGATGACCCAGTGTTTGGATGCGGTGCGGATCTGGATGAACGGAAACATGCTTCATCTCAACCCGGCCAAGACTGAGTGGCTGTGCATATCGGCATCTCGGCCCAGTCAGGAATGTCCATCTTTGGCCATAGGGGAGTGGTGTTACCCCTGTGGATAGGGCGGAATCTGGGGGTCCTCCTGGATGTACGGCTCCAGTTGGAGGAGCAGGTGGGGGTCGTCACCAGGGGGCCTTTGCCCAGCTCCACCTAGTTCACCAACTACGCCCTTTCCTGGACCGGGACACCCTGTGCACGGTTACTCACGCCCTTGTTACCTCTAGACTTGACTACTGCAACGATCTCTATTTAGGACTGCCCTTGCATACCATCCGGAGATTGCAGCTGGTGCAGAATGCGGCGGTGCGGGTGGTGATGGGAGTTTCCCGATTCTCCCATGTTACCCCCTCCTGCTGCCTGCATTGGTTGCCGTTGCACTCGGGTGAGATTCAAGGTTTTAGTTTTAACATACAAAGTCCTACATGACATGGGTCCTCAATATTTAAGGGAGCGACTCCTGCTGACATCGAATACTAACCGTCCTGTGCGAGCACATAGGCAAGGACTCCTTGGGGTCCCGTCGGCCGGCTAATGCCAGCTGGCGGCCCCCCGATGACGAGCCTATTCTATCACGGCCCCTGACCTCTGGAACCAACTTCCCTTGGAGCTCTGCCTGGCCCCTGACCTCCGCACCTTCCATCATGATTTGAAGACCTGGTTGTTTGACCAATCTGGGTTGTGACCCTCTTGGGTGGTTTTATTCTTTTATTCTTTTATTTTGTATTTGTATTCTCTTGGGGCTTGTTTAGTTTAATTTTTTCTTAACTATTTATTGTTGTTGCTGTTTTTAGTTGTGAGCTGCCCCAAGTCTTCGGAGATGGGGCGGCATACAAGTCCCATAAATAAATAAATAAATAAATAAATAAATAAATAAATAAATAAATAACAACTGGTTCTATAGAACCAGTCTGAACTGGTAGAATCCAACCCCTGTCTATGCCACCCTTCTAATACTACACCTCACTCAAAATTTTTACCGGTATTAAAATAGAATATTTCTAATAAAAATTATAAAACTGGCAGAAGCAATGGCTGCACAAAGATCTTTCCGACAAATCAAAAGACAAAAAGGACAAGTACAAAAAGTGGAAAGAGGGGCATACATCTAAGACAGAATATCAGCAGATAGCCAGAATCTGCAAAGACGAAGTCAGGAAAGCAAAGGCTCAGAATGAACAAAGACTTGCAACTAAAGTCAAAGACAATTAAAAAAAAAATCTTCCAACATATAAATAACAAAAAAAAATATCAAGGAAATAGTTGGTTCACAAAAAGAGAAGAAGGCAAGAAAGTAACAGGCAACAGAGAGAAAGTAGAGCTGCTTATCTCATTCTTTGCATTGGTCTTCACACAAAAGGGAACTATAGCTCAATTGTGATGACCCGTGGCATGGCAGAAAGGCAGCACAGTCAAATAAGCAAAGAGTCCCTTTATTATCTCCAACTTTGCCCACAATGTCTAGGTTACCTTCAGCTGGAGAAAAACTCTCCCAGGAACAGTCTTTAAGGAGAGGAGATTCAGTCCAAAAACAAACTGTACAAACTGTAACTAAAAATCAAACAAACATACAACATACAAACTGTAACTAAAAACCACGTTGCAGTAACTAACTTGACAAAGCAGGAGAAGAAATTGCAGACTTGAAATGCCACCAAAACACACACAGTTGGGAAGTCTCCATGAACATAGATAAGTCTCGATGATACCAGATAATTCATGATTTGCTCCCAACAAGTTGCTGTGTTCCCAGCTGCAGCTAATGAAGGGAATTAGGGCCCTTTCCTCCCCCATAAGACATGCAACTCACATTGCTCCCTTCTCCGTTCCACCCTGCCTGCCCTAGGATGAAGAGGGGGTGGGCCTGGGTCTTCCTCCTAATTCCCTCTCCCTTGCTCTACCTCTCTCTTGCTCTGCCCAGCCGGACTGTGCCCTTCCCCAGTTTCTTCCGCAGCCAATGGAGCCACACTCCCACTCCCTGTCAGCTGCTCAGCTTCCACCTCCAAATCAGATTCTGACAGGAGCATGACACCAATCTACCAAAAACATACCTGTAAAAGACAGACTAGAAATAAAAGTTATAATAAGCAAAAAAAAAATAGTAAGAGAACACCTGTCTGATATTGATGAGTACAAATCACTGGAACCTGATCGATTACATCCCAGAGTTCTAAAGGAGCTGGAATAAATGCTTTCCTGAAACAAAGGGCAGTTTGATCCATTGGTAGAAGAACTGCAGTGATGATTCCAACCTGGCTTCCTCAGGAGTTGTTCTATGTCTCACTTTCTCTTGTCTTATGTCCCTCCCACAATTGAATCAAGAGAGGCAATAAATTTGCCAATTCTGTTGATCTTCTGTTCTCATGGTCATCACAAGGTACATTGGAAGCAAGACTTTACAAAGTCTCCCTGTGCTGTAATGATGTACAGGCAGTCCTTGTTTAGCAACTGCCTTATTTAGCAACTGTTTGCAGTTACAACACTGATGACAAAGTATCTTTGCAAACATTCCTCACTTTTATGATCTTTGCAGGTCTGCAAAGCAAAGGAAAGCTGAAGAAAGATCATAAATATGGTCGCAATTTCACTGACCGACTGCTTCGCTCAGCAACTGGAATAGCTAAATGAAGACAACCTGAATTGATTTTTCAGACTTCTCCATTGTGCTGGGAATTTCCAGAGGGCAAAATTTCTCTCTTTAGAAGTTGCCCAAGGTAATTTGAATACCACAAGGGAAATGAAAATGGCTATGAGAAGAATCAAGCCAGCATGCTTCTTTCTGGTTCTTTCTCTTTCAATGTTTAAATTAGATCAAAATGAGAATTGATGGTCTGAGTTATAAATACTAATCTTAAGAAGTATATTTAAGCTGTTGTCAGGGTTTTGGAGTGATGGAAATCTGTCCAGAATCTCCCCACTCTCTCCCCACTGACACCATAAAGAACTAATTCCAGGAATTTTGTTCCTCCCTGACAGCATTGTTCAGCTGCTGGTCTTGGGGGTCACAAGAGCCCACCTTCAGCCATGGAAAGGTAACGAACAGCTACTCTCTCTCAGTTTCATGGAAACTTTGTCAAGGAGGAAAATAGGAGGAGAGAGCATTCTGGATACCACCCTGAGAAAAGATACAATCCTAAAATGGAAGTAACAGTTGTTTCTGAAGGGCATAATTTTGTATTTTGTACCTGCTTTGAGGCACTTCCTTTCCCCCCCACTGAAACATCCGCCCAGGTCTGAGGGACAACTTTCATAACTGGAGAGGAGGAGGACTCCCTGAGGCCCTTTTGCCTCAAGTCTGCAGTGTGATCTAAAGATTATCCCCTGAAGCTTTTGACCAAATTAAGCTTTAACTTTTAACTTCCTGTGATCTGGCCAGCCAGAGTGCCAGATCTATTGAAATGCTGATATAACGATGGAAGCAAGGAGGAGCGGAGCCCTGGTGGCTGTAATTCATTGAAGAAATTAATTTTATTATATGTTTAATATGTTACTGTGCTTACATATTACTAAACACATTACATTAATTGGATAGATGCAAAGGGAAGGATTTTTTTCAATAAAGCTTTTCCATTGCCATACCTCTCTTAATGCTGCACCAGCAGAAGTGCCTTGGAATGCTTGATACTCTTATCTTAAAAAAAGGACACTTAAAAGTACATGCAACAGTACATTAAATCTCCCCAGCCTGCCCCCCCAACCAGGAAATTAACATAAAAATGTGCTATCCTAACCAAGCAGTCTGTTAACTGATAAGCTATCAAAAAAATCATCTGTTATTTTTATAGCTCAAAGGCAGATGCCATTTCAAGAACTAAAGTTGATTGAGTAAAGATTTTAGTGCAAGATTTAGATTTAGTAAGATTTAGCACTTCAAATTTGAGATACCCTTAAAACAGAATCATTTGTATTTTGAAATATTATCCCTAGAGCAATCAGACATTTGAATTTTGCTAGCTTGAGTTTTATCACGAACAAAATAATTTCATGTCATATCGTAAAGAATCACTCATTTTCTAATGTGTGCCTTGCAAATCTTATCTGCATTTGGCCCAGAAGATTGATATAATTACTCAATAAAACACTGATGTCAGAGCTTTCCAATCTATTATTTCTGTAGGGGCCCATTTCTGCTATTGTTTATTTTATGGGGCCCCAGGAAAAAGAGTTTAATCAACCTAATTGCAGTTGCTCTGATTTTGTAAATAATTATGATGGCTATCTTCTCCAATATTTGTGGTGGGATAGAGGGTGGAGGGATATTTTTAGACCCTTCCAGGCAAAATAAATTATCAACTAAACTATGTTTAAAGGAGCTGGGATGGAATAATGATTGCACTTCAATTATCGCCCAGCAGGATCCACTAAACTTCACTTCCATTTAGATTCCTTTGATGAGAGACATCAAAATTTAGATTTTTATTTCAATGAAAAGTATAATCCATTATATTTTCAAGCAAACCTCATGGCAGGGATGGAAGCTATACCATGGTGCAAAGGAATTACCTTGAAAGAGAGTCAGGATGTTGATAACAACCATCACATTATCCTAAAAGCATTTTATACATAGTAGATTATGTTATACATTTTCTGTGTTAAACACAGCACAGTGGCAGGGACCTGGCTCAGTTGTTATTATGGATCCATTGTATCATATCAATTTTAGTGTTTCTTCAGGAAATGTTATTAGTCAAAGATTCAATGAAGGTGCTAAACATAAAGCCTATTCCAGACAAGCCAAAGTTGATAAGGTGACTAGTAGCCAAGATTATTTGGGAAACATGTTTTCCCAATGGGATGTTGTTGTTGCTGTTGTTAGTTGTGAAGTTGTGTCCGAGCCATCGCGATCCCATGGTCAACATTCCTCCAGGCTTTCCTGTCCTCTACCATCTTCTGGAGTCCATTTAAGCTCACACCTACTGCTTCAGTGACTCCATCCAGCCACCTCATTCTCTGTCGTCCCATTCTTCTTTTGCCCTCAGTCGTTCCCAACATTAGGCTCTTCTCCAGTGAGTCCTTCCTTCTCATTCGGTGGCCAAAGTATTTGAGTTTCATCTTCAGGATCTGGCCTTCTAAAGAGCAGCCAGGGTTGATCTTCTCTAGGACTGACCAGTTTTATCGCCTTGCAGTCCAAGGGACTCGCAGGAGTCTTCTCTAGCACCACAGTTCAAAGGTTTCAATTCTTTGGCGCTCAGCCTTCCTTATGGTGCAACTTTCACAGCCATACATTGCAACTGGGAAAACCATAGCCTTGACTATACACACTTTTGTTGGCAGGGTGA
Organism: Naja naja; assembly: GCA_009733165.1. Lineage (NCBI taxonomy): Eukaryota > Metazoa > Chordata > Lepidosauria > Squamata > Elapidae > Naja > Naja naja. The sequence continues at coordinate 191,771,426 of CM019148.1, read as the reverse complement.
TGTCTCTGCTTTTTAGTATGCTGTCTAGATTTGCCACAGCTTTCCTCCCCAGGAGCAAATGGCTTTTAATTTCTTGGCTGCAGTCCCCATCTGCAGTGATCTTGGAGCCAAGGAAAATAAAATCTATCACCACCTCCATTTCTTCCCCATCTATCTGCCGGGAATTGAGAGGGCTGGATGCCATGATCTTAGTTTTCTTAATGATGAGTTTCAAGCCAACTTTTGCACTCTCCTTCACCTGCATCAAGAGGTTCTTTAGTTCCTCTTCACATTCTGCCATTAGAGTAGTATCATCTGCATATCTGAGGTTGTTGATATTTCTCCTGGCAAACTTAATTCCAACTTTTGATTCATCTAGCCCTGCTTTTCTCATGATATGCTCTGCATATAAGTTAAATAGGCAGGGCAACAGTATACAGCTTTGCCAGATTCCTTTCCCAATTTTGAACCAATCAGTGGTTCTGTGTCCAGTTCTCACTGTTGCTTCTTGACCCGCATATAAGTTTCTCAAGAAACAAATAAGAGGGTCTGTTACTCCCATCTCTTTAAGAACTTGCCACAATTTGTTGTGATCCATACAATCAAAGGCTTTAGCATAGTCAATGAAGCAGAAGTATATGTTTTTCTGGAACTCCCTAGCTTTCTCCATGATCTAGCGTATGCTGGCAATTTGATCTCTAGTTCTCCTGCTATTCGAAATCCTGCCTGTACTTCTGGTAATGCTCGATCCACATACTGCTGGAGCTTAGCTTGTAGGATTTGAAGCATAACTTTACTACCATATGAAATGAGTGCAATGGTGCGATAGTTTGAACATTCTTTGACATTGCCTTTCTTTGAATTGGAATGTAAACTGACCTTTTCCAATCTTGTGGCTACTGTTGAGTTTTCCAAATTTGCTGGCAAATTGAGTGTAGAACTTTTGCTGCATCATCTTTTAATATTTTGAATAGCTCAGCTGGAATACTGTCACCTCCACTAGCTTTGTTGTTGCTCAGATTTCCTAAGGCCCATTTCACTTCACATTCTAGGATGTCTGGCTCGAGGTCAGTAACCATCCCATCATGGTTATCAGGGACGTTAAGCTTGTTCTTGTATAGTTCTTCTGTGTAATTTTGCCACCTCTTCTTAATCTCTTCTGCCTTTGTTAGGTTCCTGCCATTTTGGTCCTTTATCATGCCCATCTTTGCATGAAATGTTCCCTTCATATCTCCAATTTTCTCCAATCTCTGGTCCTCCCTATTCTATTATTTTCTTCTATTTCTTTGCACTATTCATTTAAGAAGGCATTCTTATCTCTTCTAGCTATTCTCTGGAATTCTGCATTCAGTTGAGTGTATCTTTCTCTTTCTCCCTTGCCTTTCGCTTCCCTTCTTTCCTCAGCTATTTGCAAAGCTTCCTCAGACAGCCATTTTGCTTTCTTGCATTTCTTTTTCTTTGGGATGGTTTTAGTTGCTACCTCTTGTACAATGTTGCAAACCTCCATCCATAGTTCTTCAGGCATTCTGTCTATCAGATCTAATTTCTTAAATCTATTTGTCATCTCTACTGTATATTCATCATGATATGATTTAGTTCATATCTGAGTGGCCTAGGGCTTTTCCCTACTTTCTTCAATTTAAGCTTAAATTTTGCAACAAGAAGCTCATGATATGAGCCACAGTCAGCTCCTGGTTTTGTTTTTACTGACTGTATAGAGCTTCTCTATCTTTGGCTGCAGAGCACATAGTCATTCTGATTTCTGTGTTGACCATTTGTAGACTCGTCTCTTGGGTTGTTGGAAAAGAGTGTGTGCTATGACCATTGTATTCTCTTGACAAAATTCTATCAGCCTGCTTCATTTTGTACTCCAAGGCCAAACTTGCCTGTTATTCCAGTTATCTTTTGGCTTCCTACTTTAGCATTCTAATCCCCCATGATGACAAGGACATCATTTTTGGTGTTAATTCTACAAGGTGCTATAGGGCTTCATAGAACAGGTCAATTTCATCTTCTTCAGCACCAGTAGTTGGGGCATAGATTTGGACTACTGTGATATTGGTTTGCCTTGGATTCGAACTGAGATCATTCTGTCATTTTGGGGATTGTATCCCAGTATTCATTTTCCTACTCTTTTATTGACTATGAAGGCTACTCCATTTCTTCTGAGGGTTTATTAGCCACAGTAGTACACCTGATGGTCATCTGAATTAAATTTACCCATTCCTGTCCATTTTAGTTCACTGATTCCTAAGATGTCGATGTCTTGTCATCTCTTGTTTGACCACGTCCAGCTTGCCTTGATTCGTGGATCTTACATTCCAGGTTCCTATGGAGAAGGGACTAATACATTCATAATTTTAAATCTCGCAGACCACTAATATGAATCCAGTGTGCTGCTCACTGAAGTGCCTGGACTCCCAGGGACAGGATGGGGTCCTTCAGGCACTTAGCTTGGCTGCCTGTTTCTGCAACCTTAAACACTCAAAGAGCCATTTGGACCCATTTCCCACAACAAAACATTGGGAGCCACTAAACCTAGGTGGGTGTGGCCAACTCAACATCACTCACTCCCACTCAGTTACGTGACACTCCCCAGCCATGCCTACCCAGATTTTGTGGCTCCCAGTGCTTTCTTTTCTATGGGAAACAGGTATATCTCTCTTTCTGTATCTCTCTCTGTGTCTCTCTTTCCCCCCTCTCTTTCTCTCTCTCTTCCCCCCTCTTTCTCTCTGTCTTTCTCATCTCTCCCTCCTCTCTGTCTCTCTCTCATCTCTCTCTCTCTTTCTCTTTCTCTCTGTCTCTGTCTCTGTGTGTATTTCTCTTTCTCTCTGTCTTTCTCTCTCTCTCTCTCTGTCTTTCTCTGTCTCTCTGTCTCTCTCTTTCTCTCTCTCTCTCTCTCTGTGTCTCTCCCTTTTTCTTTCTGTCTCTCTCTCTCCCTCTCCTCCCTCTCTCTCTGTATTTCTCTTTCTCTGTCTCTCTATCTCTATCTCTCTCTCTTTCTGTCTTTCTCTGTCTCTGTTTCTCTCTTTTTCTTTCACGTCTCTATCATTCTGATTCTCTGGCGCTCGCTGGGTGTTGCGGGCAGTTCTTTGGCCTTTGTTGATGCTAGATGCACTTCAGTCGCTCGGGGAGATGCACAACCTGTTCCCTGAGATACTCGCCTGACCCGGCTGCGGCTGATGTTCCGCATCATAATGGGCTCCAGGAGGAGGAGGGGATGCCATCTCCCCCATTGTGAAGCATGCTAAATTTAACTGTGCTGCACAAGGCACTGCAAGGCAAGCAGGCAGGCCATGGAGGTGCCAAGAGAAGTGGCAGAGAGAAATGGCTAGCTGGGCCAGTGTTTCAGGGCAGAGAGGAAGTTGCGCATCTCCCAAGCAACCGAGGAGTGCACAGCACCAAAAAGAGCCAGAAGAAGTGCCCACGAGATGCAGCAATAGATGAGGCAACTATAAGGGCACTTCGCTTCTGCTCTGAAATATGGAGCGAGTCTCCATCCTCCACCCTTACCTTCTCAGGCCAGGTGAGGAGTGACTGGGAGAGGAGGGTGAGGGGCATGGCCAGCCACTGGTGAGTTCAGCTGACAGGGAGCCACAGCAAGGGGATGAAAGAGCTGCGGGTTGCTGACACCCATTGCTTCAGCCACCTGTGCCGCCACCTCCCCTTGCCGCAACAGTAACATTACCTCATTCGCCCAGCAATGGTTGTGCTACTTCTTGCATGTTGCACCACCTGCAAAGTTGCACATTGCACATACCACCCTCTATGGTGGAGATTTCCAGCTCCACCACAAGCTGCCTAGCGTGTCCCATATTCCAGTTTCATAATCTGCAAATGATGCACTGGAAATGAAATAAAACTTGCAATAGGTCTAGTCACAGGATTGGCCCATTGGTCATCCCAGAGCAGCTCCTCCACTTGGATGCATTGCGGACACCAAAATTTTCTCACAGACCACCAGTTGGTGATCACTGATCTAAAGAACCCTTGTTATTGTCAGTGTAGAAATATTCAATGACTAAAGCCCTACAATGTATCTAATCACCTTTTAAATCTGTATGAACTGATGACAGCCACCACATCCTGAGGAAGTGAATTCCATTTATGTAAGGAAATATTTCCTTTTATCTGTTTCTCAGTGGAGTACATTGCAGCCCGCTACTCATAAAGGTGAATGACTCTCCTTTTCTTTGGGATGTTAAACTCAATACTGAGCTGATTGCACAGTTGTGACAAGAAGAGTTAAGCATCACCAAGATACATACATACACACATATACACATACATATATATATATGCTGACCAGACAAACCCTTGTCCTATGAATGTCTCACTTCCTGGCTTCTGATAGCAATATCGCATGGATCATGTACATCTTTCTCCAACATCACTCTACTCATTTTCAGCAGAACTTGCCCTCCTCTTCCAATTGTAATCCCCAAAGAAATTATTACTCCTCAGATTTACCCTATGTTTTCTATCAAAGCATCAGGGCCACCCAAATTACTAACCTCAATTTTTCAGATATGAAAGGAATTTCTGGAGTATAATTGCACCTTAAAAAGTGCAGCCGAGATTATACAAAGGCCCAACTTCCTATCAGAATCAAATGAGAACCCTTTCAGATTGGAGAGGGATATAAACAAGAAATATAAGTCTTTAATTGGCAGAGGAAATCAGATAAGATATAACCATTGACAGAAAAATATGAACTCAAATTACCTTTGATTAAGTCACTTAAGGAAATCTAGTAGGAGGGTATAGCAAAGGTGCCTTACTTCATTAATCACTGAAAATAAGAGAGAGATTCTCAGATTTATGAAAAATGACAAAAATAAATACATAAATACATAGAAGCTATTGCATGTTTTATTTCATTTCCAGTGCATCATTTGCATGATATCAGAAATCAATGTCAAACCCAAGATTTATATTTTTACTGTTAACCAGTACTTTCTGCATGGAAATTAAAGACCTCTCAGAAATGTCACAAAATTTTGGTCATAAATTTGGTCATAACTTCTAGTGAGAAATTCATGGTTATTCCCTTTCTTTGCTAATGTTGCCTGTTTTGTTCCTTTACATGTAGAGTGCTGAAAAACAAAACGGGGATTTGGATAGCTTTTTCTGAAACCACTAAGTGAAGGAGTGTCAATTTCATTACTTTCTGTCATTATAAAACTTGAAATAAATTAAGACATGACACCACTTCACGTAATGTCAAGGATTTGATGCACTTCTACTTTCTTTGAAATGTAACTATCTCTGCTTTTTTGAAATGTCCAAAAGTGTCCAAAGGGAATTTGACATAAACAGTGCTCATAATGTATTAACATGATTTGTGGCAACATGTAATAAATCTTTTGCCTCTGACAGGCAAGTTACATCCAAATAACTACATAAAAGGATTTTTTCTCTTTTTCTTCTTTTTCTTTTCTTTTCTTTTCCTTTCCATTCCTTTCCTTTCCTTTTCTGAGCAAGCTTGTACAGATTTTCTCTCCATTACAAGAGGCCCAGGGCTGATATTAATCTTCCCACTGTGCCTGGGATATATAAGGGCTGCACAGGTTGTAGATTCTGCAAACTTTCCTTGTTTGATTCAGTCTTGATCTGAAGTAACTCTCTCTTTGAACTGCCCATTTCTCTCTCTTTTTTAATTAATTTCTTATTTTTAATATAAAAATTATGTCTTCAGTTGAACAGTGTGTTGTCTGGGTATAAGTATCTTTGTTATACAGTAATCAAAATTTAATATTTTCAACATACTAATCATTATATTTGATTATCTCTTTTAACATATCTTCTTTATTTTGTTTCCCTGTTTCTAACTTCCATTTTGCTGTTTAACCATCGATAAAATAAATCCCATGTCATATAATATTCAGTTTGCTCTTTCTCCTTAATTGTAAGCCTGTTCATTTCTGCACATTCTAGTATTTTCCTAATCACATTCTCATCTGTAGGCTTCACTCTTCCAGCTTGCAAATACAAGTCTAGCAGCAGTTAATATATGAATAACTAGATATGCATTTTCATTATATTTTTCAAGTATAATCCTCAATAGAAATTGTTATGTATGTAGGTTTGAATGTTATTGGTTTATTTGAACTGTTCTTGTAAAATGTTAAATGGTATTGGTTTAAATAGTGCGGGAAGAAACCCTGCACTCCCATTGGCTGGCAACTATGGCTGCAGGCTATAAGAGGCAGCCGTAGCCCAGCCACTTCGAGTCCATTCGAGCTGTAGTCACTGAATAAACTCTTCACTGAAGCTCTCGCTCTGACTCTTCATGCAAACTTAACACTGGCGACGAGGATGGGATTCCCTGAAGAGAAGACACGCAGAAGACAAGCAGAAGAGTGAGATGGCTGCGCTGAACACCCCCAGCCCCATTCGATCTGGTGGCGGAAGACTGGGAATCGTACGCGGATCGCTTCCAGATGTACCTGGAAGGAAACGACCTTGCCGAAATTTCCGAAGAAGAGGGGAGGTATTTCTCACGCACTGCGGTCCGGCAGTCTTCAAGATGGCGAAGGTGTTGGCGGGAGCTGCAGACCTGAAGGTAATGGAATGGCCTGATTTGGAGAAGCTTTTAAGAGCCCATACGCCCACAAGTATCGTGCCTCATTAAGAGACACGAGTTTTACCGTCGGGATCAAGGGGAAAGCGAGAATGTTAAGGATTTCATGGCAAGTTTAAGGGACATTGGGGGTGCTTGTGATTTTACCAACTTAGAAGAGTCCATGCGTGATCAGTTTGTTTTAGACCTCAAAGATAAGGTCTTACAAAGCAAACTGTTAATGAAACTAAGATCACGTTTAAAGAGGCCATTGAAGAAGCTGTTTCAGCGGAAGCCACCAAGTCCTCAGCAGCGGCCATGAAAAAGATTAACAAGGCCTCAAGCCAGGCCTCAAGCCATTCTGATGTGGAAAAATCCACAACAGCCCATTACGAACAAATAGACTCTGATTCAGATTGCAGTGAGGTGGAGAAGGGATTTTAGACTCAGAATGGAGAAGAAAAGGAAAGACCCTGGGAGAAAGAGGCAAGAATATTATTGCAGAGGCTGTGGGGGGGCATCCCCGCACTGAATGCAAGTTCTTAGACACCATCTGCCTACGTTGTGAGAAAAGGGGTCACCTAGCCAGAGTCTGCAAATCATCCAGAACTCCACCTAGTAGGAAGAAATTCCTGAAAAGATTTTAAGCCCAACAACTTCATTGAAAAGATGGGGCGCAATTCAGAAGCAAATGGGAAGAATGAAACTCATCAAACAATCACCATTGGTCATTCTTCACCCTTGAGAAGCAGAAAAGTACACATGAAAGTATTCATTGAAGGAAGGCCTTGCCAAATGGAAGTGGACTCAGGCTCTTACTTATCTATGGTGTCATGGGACACTATTCACAGGCTACTTCCCAACATTCAGAAGAAACATTTCCAGAAGCAAGCACTGACTCTTAAAGACTACCAAGGGAACAAGATTCTAGTACTTGGAGCAAGAGATTTCAACATGCAGTTTAAAGGCCACACCAAACGTTTGCCCCTGACCATCGTGGACAAGGATCGCCCAAGCTTGCTGGGACTTGAGTGGTTCAAGCCACTAGGCATCGAGGTGGCTGGCATCAATCACGTGAGCAACTCTGAATGGGAGGAGGCCTTGAAGTCTGAGTTTCCAGAGGTCTTCAGTGACGGACTGGGCAAGTATATGGGGACCCCTATCACTTTCAACCTAGATCCCAAGGTGCCCCAATTCATTTAAAGCCCAGGAAGGTTCCATTTGCTTTAAAGGAAAAAATTGATGCACAATTAGAAAATTAATTGCTCAAGGGGTTTTAGAGCCCACTGATCACTCAGATGGGAAACACCCATAGTCACACCAGTCAAGGCTGATGGGTCAGTAGAATTTGTGGAGACTATAAGGGGACACTGAACCATGCGCTGCAGCAGAGCGCATATCCAGTGCCAGTTGTGCATCATCTGCTACATTCACTTGGCAGGGGTACAGTCTTTGCCAAATTGGACTTGGCCCAGGCATATCAACAATTAACAGTTGATGATGCCACTGCAGAGGCCCAAACCATTGTGACTCACAGAGGTGCCTTCAAATGTAAAAGGTTACAATTTGGAGTAAGCGTGGCACCAGGCATTTTTCAAAGTCTTATGGAAAGAATGCTTCAAGGACTGCCAGGGTAGTGCCTTACTTTGATGATGTGTTAATCTCTGCTGAAAATAACACTCAGCTTCAAGAAAGGACTCAGAGAAGTCCTTACAGATTCAGAAAAGCGGGGTTAAAAGTCAAGGAAGACAAATGCACACTTAAGACAGACAGGGTTGAGTTCCTGGGCTACATGACTGACAAGCATGGCATCCACCCTACTGATGCCAAGGTTAAAGCAATCAAAGAAGCCCCTACACCTAAATGCAAAACAGATTTGCAAGCTTTCCTTGGACTCATTAACTTTTATCACATGTTTCTACCTCAAAAGGCATCCATTGCTGAACCTTTGCACAGATTGCTTGATAAAAAAGCTGTTTGGATCTGGGGGAGGAAGGAACAATCAGCATTTAACAGTATTAAGAGACTAATCACATCTGATGCTGTATTGATACAATTCTCTGAGAATTTGCCTGTTGTACTGACTTGTGATGCATCCCCCTTTGGAGTGGGGGGGGGGTTTGAGCCACAGGCTTCCCAGTGGAAGGGAAGCCCCCATTGCATTTTACTCTCGCACTTTGACCAAGGCAGAAGGAATTATAGCCAACTGGACAAAGAGGCATTGGCAGTTGTTGCAGCTGTCAAGAAATTTCATGAATATCTGTATGGCAGGACATTTACCATTATTACAGATCACAAACCTTTATTAGGCATTGTGGCAGGAGACAAACCTACACCTACTATCCTGTCACCAAGAATGCTGAGGTGGACTGAATTTCTTGCAGCTTACTCATACAAACTGATTCACAGGCCTGGCAAGGACATTGGACATGCTGATGCACTGAGTCGTTGCCCACTGCCTTGCCACAAGGAGGACTTTGAACCTGAAACACACACCTTTTTCCTAGAAACTGTTGCCAGCTTCCAGTTCATGCTGCTGAAATTGCCAGAGAGACTGCCAAAGACACTGTGTTGGCTCCTGTTATAGGCTGGATTAAGAAAGGTTGGCCTCTTCAAGATCTACCTCACCTTGCCCAACCTTTTAAGTCCAGGCAAACTGAATTATCTGTATTAAGAGGATATATTTTGTGGGGTAACAGGGTGGTTATTCCTGCAAAACTGCAAAGAGAGTTTTGGAAATGTTACATGAGGGTCATCCTGGGATTGTAAGGATGAAGGGATTGGCCAGGAGTTATGTATGGTGGCCAGGTATTGACAAAATGGTTGAAAACTGGGTAGCATCTTGTCCCAATTGCCAGGTAGTCAGGCCTGCCCCACTCGCGCCCCACACAGGAATGGGAATGTCTAGGGGCCCATGGTCCAGGATCCACATTGATTTCGCAGGTCCTACTAGAGGGCACACTTTTCTGGTTATAGTTGATGCATATTCCAAATGGCTAGAGGTATTTCCCATGACATCCACCACAATGATGCTGTCATCAAGCAGCTCAGAAAACTGTTTGTAACCCACGGGTTACCTGATGTTCTTGTCTCTGACAATGGCCCTCAATTTACATCTAACATTTTGAATCCTTTCTAGCACAACAGGGTATCAGACATGCCCTTACTGCCCCTGGGCACCCTTGGCTAATGGCGGGCTGAAGCATGGTGCGCTTTACCAAAGAGAAGCTTCAGCAACTGGGTCCTGGGGACATCACTGAGAAGCTTGAAAAACTTCTTAGTGTTCAGCACATCACTCTAACCCATCTAATAACTTATCCCCAGCAGAGTTGTTGATGGGTAGGAAACTTAGGTCTTCCCTTGACCGCCTTCATCCACTTACGCACCACACACCACTGGATTCCACTTCCAAAGTTCGTACTTTCAGTGTGGGTGATTCTGCGCATGCTAAGAACCTTATATGTGAGCCTTTGTGGATTCCTGCTGAAATAACTCAAATCACTGGCCCTGTTCTTACAGGGTACAAACAGAGGATGGCCTCCTCTGGAGCAGGCACATTGATCAACTTAGATCCAGGTTCCCTCAGGAACATCGCCCCTGTCTCTCTGGTTCCCTCACTGATGTCACTTCTAGGGGGGGAAGGGGAGGAACAGGAGGGAAAATCAGCAAGCAAGAATCAACCCCATGTGTAACGAGCCATTACAACAGGAACCATCCCGACCCTGTCACAATGCCAAGATCCATCCTTAGAAGTGGAAGATTGGCACATCACTACTGACTTGGGTGCTGACATTGGGATGGAGATGGGTTGGGAGGAGAGACCAGATTCTAGAATCTAGCAGGGTCTCCTTCACAGGAAGTCCCAGCAGGGAAAGGTCAGCAGGGACACATTTCCTCTCTCACTGGGTGAGAACGTTAAAAACTTCTGAACCACCCAAGAAGGTCTCAACGTACATGTAAGAGCCCACCTATTTAAAAGAATACATTAGATAGGTTGGGGTTTGGTATGGACTGAACCTAGTGGGGAGGGGTGTATGTATGTAGGTTTGAATGTTATTGGTTTATTTGAACTGTTCTTGTAAAATGTTAAATGGTATTGGTTTAAATAGTGCGGGAAGAAACCCTGCACTCCCATTGGCTGGCAACTACGGCTGCAGGCTATAAGAGACAGCTGTAGCACAGCCAACTCGGGTCCATTCGAGCTGTAGTCACTGAATAAACTCTCACTGAAGCTCTCAGCGTCGACTCTTCATGCAAACTTAACAGAAATATTTCTGGCTTTAAATTGATATGCTGTTTTATCATTTTTTCAAACACGTATTTTTGTCAGTATTTTTTGCTTTTGGGCAAGTTCTACCACATATGATAATATGACCTAAGTATCTGGGGACTTTTCCAACATTTAGACGACTTATCTTTAAACTTCTTTGCCAACTGCGCTGGTGCAAAATGCCATCTATAAAACATCTTATACAAATTTTCTGGTATGCAGTTGACATTGTTAATTTATAGTTTCTATCCCACAATTTGCCATTTATCTAATTCAATTTATAACCAAAGTATTTGCCCATACTATTATTGTTTCCTTTACTTGTTCATCTCAATTTAATGCATAGTAGGTAGCTTATGTTTTTAAATCATTTTTTTCTTCTGCCCATTAGTATTTTTCTAATTCTGTTAATCTTTATAAAAACCATATAGTTTTGC